>VZTG01003896.1:286286-334455 GCA_013397845.1 Melanocharis versteri
GACCGCTGCGCGGCCGCCGCCATCTTTGTTGGGGGCAGCCGACGCCGCGGGGCGGGCTGGGGGAGGGGGCGGGCGTCACGTGACCGGCGGCCCGTGAGGAGCCGCCGCCGGGGTTTGGCGCCAAGGGCGGGGGGCGGGGCCGGCGGAAGGCGGGAAAGGCCCCATTGTCTGCGCGGGAGCGGCCGGGCAGGGGCTGGCAGAGCCCCTCGCAGCCTCCCTTCGGACCATAAACACCGAACTGAGGAGCCTGTGCCCGCTCTGGGTGGATGGGCGCCTCTAGTCCAGGACTCCCGGCTCTGGTTTAGCACCCCCGAGAGCTCAGCTCGTGCCGTGAAATGGATATCCGGTTCTAAACGTGAATAAAAAAAACCATTCGATTTTCTGTTTGCAGGATGGAAGAGGAACTGGCAGCTCCTTCCACATCCACAGACAAGACAGACAGGTGAGATGGGAGTTGGAACTGTCAATTAGCAAATAACACAAAATCCTGGAATAAGTGAGTGAAACACAAAGGTCACCCTTCAAATCGGTTCTTAGGCTTGAAGATTAACTCATGCGTGCTGTAGGTGCTGAAAACTTGTGCTCACTAGTGGTTTGCACAAATCTAGTGCAGCAAAACCCTTTAATGGAGTGATACATCCACAAATACCAGCTGTCCTTGAAGTTCTTGGGTTTTGAATTAGTGCTGGAGAGGCACGAGTGTGCAGCTGGCATGTGATAGATGGTATTCCTCGGTGGGCAGCTCCTCTTGTCCCAGTCTGAAATGTTGGGCTGGACCTTCTGGAAATGAAGCTGTGTGAGATGCACTGAATTGAAACTGACACTTGCATCTATCATTCTTCTCAGATACAGCATGCAGTGCTATGAAAAGTTTTAACTTGGGTTCATTCTTCTTTTTATTGATTTAGCATTAGAGTCTGAAACACTGATGCTCTGTGGTGTGTTGGTGTGCAACTGCTAAAGTATATTCTTTAGCAGCCTTTGTCATAGCAGATTCTGATACTACTTGCAGTAATTGGATAAAAGTGCTTGTCTTCCCTTGGTTACTGAAACTATCAGTTGTTCCAGATTTACACAAACAAAACCCAAACAAATCCTGCCTACCCTGGTAGTTCCAACCACTGTAATGTATAGCAACTCGCTATTCCATAAAGCAGACAAGGTTTTGGAAGCTGAAATTACTGTGAAAATTAACAGAATCCTTTATTTGATTGATTTCCCCTTTCTCCAGTATGGATGTGGATGGAGAATCAAAGAAACTATTGGGTTTGGGACAGAAGCACTTGGTAATGGGAAATATTCCAGCTGCTGTGAATGCCTTCCAGGAAGCTGCAAGCTTACTGTGAGTAGTAGAATGTTCTGTGTGTTTTTGCTGGGCTTGGGCTTCAGCTTGGCTGTTCTGATGTGGATTATGCAAGAAAGATTAGGATTTTTACCTAACATATTTATAATGCAACTGAGAAGAGGACAAACTGTTAAAAGTCATCCAGGTGTTGGACAATACTGTAGTTGATGTGCAGTTTAGATGGCTTTTGTGATAGGCATTACCAGCACAGTTCCCTAAGGTAGCTTAGGTAATGAGTGAAATGAATTTGGTAGTTTATTATGCTGGTGTCTTTTCTAGTAACTTGTTCACTAGTCTTGATCAGTCTCTGAGAATGGTACTTTTTGGGTTACAGATTAATTTCCTTAGTTGGGTGTTTGAGAGCCATGTCTAACCGAGAGAAGCATTCATTATTTGTTTGAAGCATGGGGAGATGAGCCAAAAAAGTGATCCTTTTGTCTAGAAATATTTAATGTTCAAGTTCACACATCCAAGTCAAAAGTACACAGGCAAGTAATTCTTTATTATTTTTGTAGGGGTAAAAAGTATGGTGAGACAGCGGATGAGTGTGCAGAAGCTTTTTTTTATTACGGAAAATCTCTCCTGGAGTTGGCAAGGTACAGTGACAGTTTGTCATTTGGTGAAGAGTGGGTCTGGTGTGACAGGATTGCCCTGGGTGGGATGGGCTGTGGTATTGCAGCTTGTGCAGTTCAGATGATGGTATTAAAAGATCCAAGGGATAACAAACTTCTGTTCCTTTTAGAATGGAAAATGGTGTGCTGGGAAATGCCTTAGAAGGGGTGCAGGTGGAAGAGGAAGGAGAAAAAGCAGAAGATGACTCTGCATTGCCAGCTGCTGATGGTATGTAAAGCTGCCTGCCCTGCTGTGGAGGCACCAGGCTCTGTTTTCTTGTTGGAATGATCCAAGTTTAGTCCATTCGTATCTTGGGTAGCCTGAATCATTCTGTTGAAACTCTTGGTAGTCTGAATGGACTCTGTTTCTGTTTGGTTTTTTTTTGTCTTGCTTAACGATGAGCAAAACCTGTAAAACATTTGCAAGGAGCTGGTCACTGAAAGCATGTGTGAAGGGTCACTAGCTATCTGTGTCCTGAAACACTGCATTCAAACTTGCTTTCTTAAGCTTCACCGCTGACTCCTACTGCTTTGTAACCTTGTAGCAGTACTGTGTGTGTAGTCCCACAGTCAGAGTCTGTGAAAAGTCCCAAGAACAGTGGCTATTTTATACTGCCTGCAGCTGGAGAGGATAGAGGAATTCCTGTCCATCCAGACTGTTAAAGCACTGGCACCTCTTGCTTAGCTGTGACTAAAATCGCTGCACAACCGCACACTGCTTGAGCGGCTGCTTGCAATGCTGCAGTCTGGGGAAGGGGAAGGGACTTGCTTAGATCAAGTGGCTATGTTGGTTGTCTCCTAATTCCTTGTACTTGGAAGATGAAGCTTTTAGGAATGTCGTCCAGCTTGGTAACAAACCAACACACTGGAGGGTCTTGAGGGTGGTGTTGTCAGTGCCCGTTAATGTCTTTATCACTAAACTCGAAGAAATGTTTATGCTTCCTCAATCATGTAGAAGAAGCAAGGGAGGAGTTGAGAGAACAGGTTTATAACGCCATGGGGGAAAAGGAAGAGGCCAAGAAGTCCACAGAAGAGTCTCCAGTACTATCTGAGAAGGAAATAAAAAAAGAGGATGTTGAAGTGAAAGAGATTACAGAAGAAAAACCCAAAGAAGCAGCTGCTGACAAGGATGCAAAGCCTGAAGAGGCTGAAGAGAAGACTGAGATTTCTGTGGGAAAAGAAGAAACTTCAGAAGACCAGAAGCAGGAGGTGCCTGTGGAAAAGAAGGCTGTGAAAGAGGAGGCAGCTGTGGAAGAGAAGGAGGTAGAAAAAGAGCAGAAGACAGCGCCTGATGAGGAGGTAGAAAAGGCAGCTGAGGAGAAGGAGAAAACAACAGAAGTGTCAGACAAGAAGGCAAAGGCAGCTGGGGAAGAGGCTGAAGCGGGAGAAGTGGCTGTGGAAGAGAAGGGAGAGGCGGGAGAACAGGCAGCAGAAGCAGCAGAGAAAGAGGCAGCTGTGGAGAAGGGAGAGGCTGTAGAAGGGCAGGCAGAGACAGCTGTGGAAGAGAAGGCAGAAGCGCACGCAGCAGCTGCTGTGGAACAGAAAGAAGCTGCAGAAGGGGAAGCAGAGGTGGCTGAACAGAAGAAGGCAGAAGAGCAACAAGAGCCAGTAGAGACAGTTACAGAAGAGAAACCAGATGAATCTAAAGAGACAGAGTCCTCAAAGGAACCTGTGCCCGCAGAGGGCAAAGAGCCACCTAATGACACGGAAGAAAAGGCTGAAGTTGCTGCTAAGGTAGAGAAAGAGGAAAAGAAAGATGACCTGATGGAAGAGGGTGAAGGTGCTAAGGTAGAAAAAGAAGAGAAAGATGACCCGATGGAAGAGGGAGAAGGTAACACTGAGAGGAGAAAAGTACTTGTGGGTGGATGACTTGATGGATTTGGCTAACAATGGGTAAAAAGTGTTCCATTCAGAATTTTCTGTTTGCCTTAGAATAAGGAAAAGGCACAGTAAAGGGGCTCTTGAAGGACTTTACATCCAAGTAAAGTTTCAAGGAATAGTGAATAGTCTCAGTTTCTCTAGACTAACGCTTAACTAACTGCAAAGCAAGTCTTGAAAGCAAACTGACAGCCCTGAAATGTGTAAGTAATGGCTAGGCTGGTGGAGAATACTGAATGGATGTTCACTTGCATGCATCTGGGTGTATTGCACTAACCTTCACATAACTTGAAGCACAAATTGCCTCTGGTTGTAGCTGTGTTTTATTTTAAAATGGTGGTATAAACACAAGAACAGCTGAACACATAAAATAGTAAATATTACTTTTGGTGGAGGAAAGGAACTCTTCATTTGAGTCTTTCTGATGGTCATTGCTAGTGAGAATTTAGGTGGAAAATCTAAACTTGATTTGCTGAAGGCTTATTGCTCCTCTAGTACAGTCTTTTGGCTGTCTAGCTTCTGCTCTTCTGCTTCTCTGCTTTATTAGAGCTGGTTCCAGGACTCTTCTGAAGTGAGACTTGCACCCTTTGCTGC
Organism: Melanocharis versteri; assembly: GCA_013397845.1. Taxonomy (NCBI): domain Eukaryota; kingdom Metazoa; phylum Chordata; class Aves; order Passeriformes; family Melanocharitidae; genus Melanocharis; species Melanocharis versteri. The sequence continues at coordinate 290,715 of VZTG01003896.1, forward strand.
AGCAGTACTTTGTTGCCTTAGTGGGCCTGTGCCTTCTATAGCACAAATTAATTGGTGAGCTGTAATTGCAACTTCGCTTGGCAGTAACTCATCTTCACAGGCAGTGCCTTACTTCAGGGGTGGCAAATGTTCAGACTAAACAGTTCTGGACCCTGGAAGGATTTGTTCTGCTAAGCATAGTGAACACTCAGTGGTGGAGCAGTGGCCTACCAGGGTGTCTTTGTGGAGAGAGGATGACTGAAAATAAACTTAAGAGTAGTTACCCACTCCTCACCCTCAGCGCTGAAGGGCTGCTTATGCACACATACTGCTGCTTTTTGCCCCAACTCTGGTAGTGTGAGGATCCTCTTGAACATCCTGTTCTGGTGCTGCATTGTTCCAAACTCCTCCCACTGCTTAAATGTTAGCATCCTGACATCTCTTGTGTTTTACCTTTATGCAAGGTGTCTTCATGTTTACGGGTTTGGCCCTCTCAGTGGTAGGTGTGTGCTTTTTTGGGAGTTAGGCTAGTGAGTTCACAGGCTCTTTAGTCCTCACCTAAATCAAGCTCCTGTTCTGGAATTAGCCAGAGGTTGTGATACAGGAATTAAGTGTGTGACTTAAGCCTGCAGACCAGCCAGTGCTCTGAAGTTATTAGCCATATTTCTTCACTGCACATTTTCCCAAAATGTCTTCTGCTGGTAGAACAGGTGATGTGATGCTCCTGCACAGTGTCAGAAGTCAAATTAGTACTACAGAAGAGGTGGCTCATTAACATTGACACTTAAAAGCCTGACATGAGGATCATGAGCTCAGAAACAGACTAATTTGTGTGCAGCTTGGCAGCTATCTTGCTGAAAACACTTGTTTTCTGTAGCATGAAGTTCAGCAGCTGGCCAGTGCCTCTAGGGGTGCTCAGGATCTTGCAGCTTCAGTGGGAGCTCACAACAGATGTGTGAGAACTAAATTCTATGTAAGTTTCTGTTGTAGATAGTAAGAAGTTGAACTTACGGACTGCTTTAGTCTACAGTGCTGAACAGTTTCAGCAAGATGGCTGCTGATGCTGAGACTTTAATGTATCTGCTCCTCTTACATCACACCTCTAACCTGTCACTGGAAGGGTAAGGGTTGGATATAACATATTCTACCCGACTCCATGTCGAGCAAGCACAGTAACAGGAAGTGTGCTCATCCATCTACTTATCTTCTAGAAACAGAAGAATCTGAAGAGGAAGATAAAGAAAATTATAAAGCTGAAGATGATAAGGAGAATGAATTGACAGTGGAAGACAAGGTGAGGTTGCTGAGGTCTGACACCAGTGCTCATGGAAGGGTGCAGTATAGGCCTAAATACCATGCTGATGTCCTTCTAAAAGCTGTTCTGTGTTTCATTTAGTTCTGTGTAGGAAAATACTTCTGAAAGCCAATATTGCTTAGGAATGGCCAGTGTTAGGCCTAGTCTGCATTGTGGTATCTCGCTCAGCTGTGTCTGTAAACTTGGGTTTGTTCAGCTGCTCTGACACAAATGCTTGTGGTGTCCTGAGCTAACGTGGCCTGGTGGTGCAGGGGCAGGCAGGGAGAGCTGCTCCAGCCTGTCACTGGAGTTACTTGGAGCAGTTAATTCTCTGCTTGTCTTGTTTCACTGTACATGTTGAATGCTCCTGGTCCAGTTAGACGTGAGTAAGATGGGAGTTGTTTGAGAAGTACGGTGCTCCTCAAACCTGAGAAGTGCATTGATGTAGCCGTCAAAACGGCTGGAAAAATCTGCAGCCTCGTAGAGTGGCACTAAGCATTCTAGGTAACTGTCTGTCCCTGTCTCAGACTGTTCTAACAAAGCTCAAAGGCTCGTTAAAAGAAGCTGGACTGCCAACTTTCTTTGGTTTATTTAAAAAGCACCTTAAGCAAGATCTTGCTTTTGGGATAATACCAGTGTTTGGTACCCTGTTACTTTGGGAAAAAAAATTAAAGCATATCACAAAACAATGTGAGTTCATGTTCCATTGAAATATCTTTACTCCGGGCAAAGTCTTGCTTGATGTAATAACCTCTTCTGCATATTTTTTCTTTTTTTTTTCCTTTTAGTGGTAAAATGTTAACCTCTTGCAAAAACAGATTCCTTGATAATACTGGTTAGGAATTTAGTGGTGGTGTTTGATGTGATCTATGACCAAGTCAATCTGTCATGCACTTCTGGTCTTTACAGGAAAGTGAGGAGGATGAAATTGGCAATCTTGAGCTAGCCTGGGACATGCTGGAGTTAGCAAAAGTCATTTACAAGAGGTAAAGACTAAAGTTCTAATTTGGGTGTATGCCACAGAAACTCAGTGTAAATTGGATGGTGGCATAGCCAGTTAGTGAACGTGGCATGCTCTGATCAGGATTTGAAAACTATTTTTTTCTTCTTGCTGTAGACAAGAAACAAAAGAAGCTCAGCTCCATGCAGCTCAAGCTCATCTGAAGTTAGGAGAAGTTAGCATTGAATCTGGTAAGTAATGTTAATTCTCATGTGCAAAGTGTTAGGTTCCACTTTCTTTCACTGGGTTTTGTACTTTAAAATGAGCAGATGTGAGTTCAGGCTGTCAGGATGAGAGCAAATTAGACTGATCATGATAGTTGCAGCCATGTGAGAAGCTTTGGAATTAATGGTTGGTGCCTTAAATAGGATAGTCCGTGCTTTTACAGAGCAGTGGAAAACAAAGTTTGAGTAAGAAGTAATGTGTTGCCAGATCAAAACCAGCCTTGTTTTCTGAAGTGACCAAACCTTGCTTATGAACTTGAGAGATTTACTGAAATTGTCACTGAGCTTAATTAATAGGAGGTGTCAGTACCATGCCACTGTCAGAACATAAAGACTGCAAATGAAAGATAGTTGACTCTCTTAGCCCTTCCAAATCCTAGGCTATAGTCAGGAAAGACTCTTGTGTTACACAGCACAGAAAAAAGGAGTGGGAAGCAAGCCCCAGGTTTTGCCTTGTAACATCTTGCTTGCCTTTCATTTAAAAACGTATTTTAATCTTGTTAAATCCAAATGTACTCTTTTCTCTGGGGCAGGCTTTGGGAATAACCCAGTAGGTTTCTGGGCCAGGGCTACAGAACGAGGGTTGTGTCTTGTGTCACATGGGCACATTCAGGGGAGAGCTTGGCAGGAAGGTGGCAGGGGACTGTCCTTAGCTCCAGATCCGTGTTGCAGTTATGAGCAGTTACATTCAGTTCCTGGTAGCAGGTAAAGCAGGAGGATTTGCTGCCTGCTTTGACTTGGCTGCTCAGTTTTTTGTGCTGGGATTAGACAAAGCACTCGTGAAAGAACCAGAGGAGCTGTCTTAGTCTCTGAGGGGAGGCAGAGTTGTCACCTGATGGTCTGGAAGCAGCCCAGCGCTGCTGTGTCCAGTGGTGGTTCTGTTTGCAGACTGTATAATGTGTAACAAAACACGGAATAAACAAAACAGGCTTTAGATTGTGCTGCTGTGGATAATTGCTGAGGTTTGTAAAGACCTTGGGGCTTTCTCCTGTAGAAAACTACACACAGGCAATAGAGGAGTTCCAGGCTTGCCTCGCCCTGCAGCAGAAGTACCTGGAGGCTCATGACCGGCTGCTGGCCGAGAGCCACTACCAGCTGGCCCTGGCCTACCACTACAACAGCGACTTCGACGAGGCCGTCGTGCAGTTCGGGAAGTCCATGGAGGTCATAGACAAGAGACTGGGTACGTGGAATTCTGAAGCTGCCTAGTGAGTTTTCACAAGGCAGAGTAGTGAGGTGTGCTCATTGTCTGCTGTGTCGTGTCTTATCTGAGAGCAGTGACAAGACTACACCAAGGGCAGAATTGTTAAAACTGTTTGTTAGCAGATAGTTGCCTTTGGATGTTGGTAACTGGACAGTTACTGTGTCTCAAGGTGTTTTGCCCTGATAACTGTTTCACCCCAGCGATACTGACTGAGCGAATAAAGAAGGCAGACACTGCATCCCCTGAGGATGAGAAGGAGATTGAAGAACTGAAGGGATTGCTTCCTGAAATAAAAGAGAAGATAGAAGATTCAAAGGAGTCACAGAAGAGTGCAAGAGTAGCTGAGCTGGGACTAAAAGCAACTCTGGTGAGTGTGTCCTGGTATTTCCTTTTGACCCAACCCTTCTTCCAGTAGAATTTGAAGTAAATCAGTAATGGGAGGAGCTCAGACTTGGTCAGGGGCTGGTGGTTGCTCACAGGTGTTACCAGGCTGTGGTTGTGAAGAGGAAACTGAGGCAGCTGACATCTAAAGATGATATTTACTAAGTACCCTGATACTAATTATTCCAAACTAAACAAGAATTCGATAGGCTTCTGTGGCATTTAATGTATCAGGGCTGGAAATGATGGGTCAGGCAAATGTGGAGCGTGCGTTGCATCTGTCCTGTGCAGAAGTGCAGAATCCAGTGCTGGGACATGAAAGACTTTGGCTATCTGTATCTCACTAAGTTCACATGTATGGTCTGCCACAGTCTGTGCTTTCTGCTTTTCTTAAGGTTGGAACTACATCTGGCTTTGCACATAGTGAAGACAGTGGTTCTGTTTCCACAGTAAGTTAATCTAAAATCAATGTTGTTAATTCTTATGTGCTCTAAGGATTACTGGTTGCGTTTGCTCATGTGTCAATGTCTGTCTTGTAACAGATTCCAGTAAGGAAAGCAGCTGATGGTGCATCTCAGTGTGTAACAGACATCTCTCATCTAGTCAGGAAAAAGGTGAGTCCAGAAATGACTTGTTAAACAAGCAGTTTGTTGAAGTATCACTGGTTTGCTTGGTGTAATTGGATTTGTCTTAAAAGTTTTTACTTAACTTAGTTGTATAATGGGAAAACACTCCAAAAGTAAAACCAGTAGTGTATGAAACTCCTTTCCACTGGGAGCCAATCAATCTGGGAACCATCTGGCCTCCAGGAGAGCGTTCTTGGTGGTTCAGCACCCTGCCTGACCCACATTGAGGTAAATCTGACCCAGTTGTGTGGCTTCTGCAGGTGTTCCCTGAACCAGAGCTTCCTCTGCTGAGGACCCTCAAGAGCAGCAGGGTCACCTGCAGATCCCAAGGAAAAGGCAGGCAACCAAGCTGGGCTGGGTTCTCTTCTTTCCAAAAGGAAATGGGGACTTGGACTTAAAAAATAGTGAAGCCACACTGGTGGTAATGATAAACTGCCTCTTAAAGAGATCAGGTATTGAGCACTTGGTTCCTGTAAGTGTTGCGTGTTCTCTAGAAGTGTTCACTGATAAAAATGAAGATCTTATAGGGGATACTCTCAGTTTTAAGTTGCCTCTGTTCCACTGGCCTGTCAGTTCAGGTGTGCCTGGAGTGATTTGGAGCTGCTTTAGGTGATTTCAAATGTTGTAGATGCCCTAAGTCTACCCTGGAACTGCTGCAGGCTCAGTGGTTGCACCTTTCCTTGCCAGTCTATAACTAAGGATAATTCAGCTCTGGAGATCCTGGCACCCAAACAATGTCACTGTGGTTGAGACCTCAGTGCCACAGTCTCAGAGCTCTGGTTAAACCCCAACACTGGGGAGTCTGTCCTGAGCCTGGCAAGCAGAGGTTGGGTAGATGATGTGCAATGGCATCTAATGCTAAATTTCTCAAAAATATTTAAACTTTGATTTTGTACTTAGTGGAGATTATAAACAATTTTGTCTTCAGAGGAAACCAGAGGAGGAGACTCATCAGGGAGACAATGAAGCCAAGAAATCTAAACCAGAACCAGCTGTCAATGGTGGTGGTGGGGATCCTGTCCCCAGTGGAAATGAGGTTGCAGAAAAAATGGAAGAGGAGGTGGGCAGCTGAGCCAGGAGTCTGGGCCGTGCTTTTTATTTTATTTCCCCCCCTCTCTGTTCAGGGATGGTTCTGTGCCTGGTAGATGTCCTGATTTTATTGCCTGCTGTCTTTCACAAGGTTTCCCAGATGAGATGAAGAATATTCCTAGTGGGCAGGATGCATGTTGTGCTGTGGTGCTGACCCTGTGTGGGCTGGACAGACCCAGCTGTGGAGCCTTGTCACCTGTGGGGTGGGACAGAGACAAGTTCTGGGTGGTTTTTTTGCTGGGCTCAACTCCAGCACAGGGTCTTCTCCCAGTTGTTAATGTTCTTGGGTTTTATTACTTACCCCTGGGCTGCACTTGCTACTACCAATGCTTTAGGGTGGTGTTGGGCTCTGCAGACCACTAAAGTTCACAAAGTCAGTTAAATCTTCAAATTACAGAACCCTTGGGCTGCTGCATGAGTTGGTGCTGTAAGACTGTGTCTTGTCTTTTAAAAACAAACCCTTATCTTCTCTTTTAGACAGAGAAAAGGCCACAAGCAGAATCAGGGGCTGCAGTTGAAAGCACAGTATGATAATTCTTTAACCTTGGACACTCCTCTCCTTACAAGGAAAATGGTTTTGTATATAGTGTATTTTTTCACTTTTTGGCAACTTTTGTATGACTTCAATAAAGATTGTAAGCAAATGGTCCCTGTCTCGACCTCCTTCCTGTGCCAGGTTCCAGCCTCTGCTCCTGGCTGTCCCCCTGGGCTGCAGGTCTTGGCCCTGCCCACTGCTGGGCTCATGCTCCCTTTAGCTTCAGCATTTCCACCCACCTCTGCCTCCTGAGGCAGGAACAGAGGGTCGGATGGGCCAGGCAGGGCTGGCTGCTGCAGGGAAGAAGGGCATTGCGTGAACTTCACTGTCTTGTCCAAGGATCTGACCTTTTTTCCTTCTGCTGGGGCCTTGTCACAGCTGGGGCTGTGTTTTGTTCATTCAAGGCTGAGCCTGAAGTGGGTTCTGATAGTGCCTCCCTCAGCTTTGAGCAGCCTAAAGATGGTGGGAAAGGCTGATAAAGAGCTTTGTAACATTCTGGGCTTTGTTGCTGTGTATTTTTAGCTCTGCTCAACCTCCACTTTGTGCCCAGGAGGGGGTGCAGGAGCAGGTGCTGATGGTTCGAGGCAGGGGCAGGGCAGTCCCCTGAGCCAGCTTGAGTGCCCAGGTGGGGCTGGGACTCTGCCCTGGGATGTGTGTGTATAAAAAAGGCCAAGAAGTGAAGAGCAATGAGCTGAAGCCTTTTATTAAACATGTAGCACAGGGCCTGCGATGCTTTGGAAAGCTGGCTGTGGCTTTTGCTGGTTCCCTGGCTGAGCAGTGCATCCCTGGGTTAGGCTTTCCCTACACAGGGCTGGATGTGGGGACGTGCCTGAGGGAAAGGGATTTATTGTGCCCCTCTGTGCCCTTTGCCTGTCCCCAGACCACTGTTGTGAGCAGGGTGAAACACCCCTCTGGCTGTGGGCTCAGTCCTGAGGTGGAGGCTGAGCTGTGTAACCCAGTTTGCTGCTGCCTTGGGCGTTTGCCTGACGCTGCCTGTCCTTTTCCTGCTGAAAAGCCCAGAGCCTCTTTGGTCCCAGCAGTGATCCCGTACACTTCCACCCACCCCAGCACAGTGGGATCCTGGTACCAACTGCACAGCTGGTCCCTAAACCCATCTCTGCAGCTCGAACACAGGTTTTGCCATTCCTGCATCACTTAACAGTTACTAAGGCCCCAATTTGCTGCTCAGCGTGGTGAGGGGGCGGCAGGGCAGGGCAGTCCAGTGGGGCCATTGCCCATTCCTGGCTCACCTTCAGGCAGCCCTGTCTTGTGCTGGGGGCTCCTGAGCAGGAGGAGGGTCCTCCAGGGCCACAAAGGGGGTGAGGGTGAGGCCAGGGGGCATGTAGGCTGTGGGGCTGCCAGGCCCCAGTGCTGGCCTGGGGGGCTCCTGGGAAAGGAAAAAAGTGATGTCAAGGGGAGGAGGGTCCTGGCAGGGTGGGAGCTGCTCGGCCATCCCCTCACACGTGGCACTGGGTGTGCAGAGCAAATCACCCCTGCTCCAGCACTAGTGGGGACTCACCTCATGCCCCAGTGGCCCTATCCCCAAGTGCAGCAAAGGGAGCAGTTCCCAAATGTTGCCAGGCTTGTACCTCCACACCCATCATCCCATCCCAGTTGGCAGCCCAATCCCATCTTCCCTCTCCCCTCCTTGGAGAGCTGGAAATCACCCTGGGCTGGCTCTTACCATGAAAAGTTCAGGCACAGCCAGGGCTGGTGGCAGCGGGGGGCCTACAGGGGGTGGGAGGACAGGGGCGTGCAGCCATGGCCTCCTCTGCTCCGCGCGGCATCGCAGCATTCCCACCTCTGCCTGGAGCTGGGCCAGTTCCTCCGTGTGCCGCTGGGCTGCCCGCGAGCCTGGGCGACAGGATTTGGTCACCGTGGGGTTTACAGCAGCCATTTTCCCGGCACCTCAGCAGGCCCGCGTTCAGGGCCCCAGGGGCCGGGGCTCTCCCCGCTCGCTGCAGAGAGCCCACCCCGAGCTGCAGCCCCCCCTCCACTCTCCCCTATTTCCAGGAGCCATCTCCAGCCCAGGGTTCTGATGCTGCAACTTCAGAGGCAGCCGGGGGCTGTGGGGTGCAGATATGGGGGATCCCCTTCCCTGGGACCCATCACCTACCAGCGTCTGCTCTCCTCTCCCTTCTGACCTTCAGCGCCAGCAGTTCATCTTCCAGACGCCGGTTCTCCAGCTCCACGGCCAGCAGTGCCGCATCCAGACCGTGTGTGCCAGTGCCGGGGGGCTCTGCCGGCACAGCCGGGGGTGCCTCAGGTGCCGGCTGTGGGGCCACGGTCCCTGTGGGGGGACAGGCCTGGGCCTGGTGTTGGCGCTTACCCATCCGCCTGCCCCTGCGCAGCCCCGCGGTTCCCTTCTCCAGCACCGCGGCCTCCAGCTGGAGGTGGAGAAGCTGGTCCAGGATGGCCGGGTCGTGTCCCCCGGAGCGCAGGTAGGACAGTCGCAGCGCCCTGCCGGAGCCCCGGATCAGCCATGGCCGGGGCTCGGCCGGGCGCTCCGCCCGCAGCCGCCATCGCCCACAGAGCCTCACCTGGCCTCGGCCGCCAGCGGCCCCGCGGGCGGCAGGAGGGCGTCGAGGCGGAGGGTGGCCCTGGGGAGGAGACGGGAAAATGGGGGGCGAGGGGGCCAACGGGCCCCTTGATGGAGAGCACCCCACAGGGCCGGGGCTCTGTGCTGTGATCCCCCAGGCCAGGGCTCACCTGTGCTCTGCTGTTCGGACCTGTCCCGCCTGGTCCCGCGGGACCCGGCTCGGCTCCGGCTCCCCCTGCTCGGGCTGGGGGCCCAGCTCTGCCCCGGCCCGCAGTGCCGCCAGCCGCCGGCACAGCCCTGAGGGACGGTGAGGGGCGAGGGGGCTCAGCGCGGCCCCCACAGCCCCGCTCTCGGGGGTCACTGCATCCCACTCGTGCCTCCCCATCGCCCTAAAACCGCTGCCAGCGCCTACCCTCTCTCTGCCGCTCCAGCTGCTGGGTCCTGGCCCGGATCTCGGCCACGCGGCGTTCGTGGGCTTCCAGCAGCTCCTGCGGCGGCTGCCGGGGGGGCTCTCCCTGCGGCACACGGGGTTCACCGGGAAGGGGGGGGCTGGAGCACCAGCCCTGGGGAGCCGTAGGGCGACTGGTGCCCACCCTGGGACTCGGGATCCACCGTACCTCCGCTGTCAGCCTCCTGGAAGTGGGGTCGGCCGTGCGGAGCAGGGCCCTCTCGCGGGGGGTGAGCACGTCCCCCAGGGGAGCTCCCCGCGCCCGCGCTGGTCCCCGCTGTCCCCGCACGGCTGGTGGGACCCCAGGAAGCACAAAGTGATGGCGCGGCTCAGCGTCGTCCGTATTTTGGGACACCCCAACCTTGCAGACACAAAGGGAAAAAAAGGGTGACTCCCTCTCCCACTTAATAATATACTTTTCTGTCTTTGGCAAAATAAGCCACAAGGGCTGCCTGTGTGGTGCAGGGATGGGAGGATGGAGGCCTACCCAGCTCAGACCAGTGGATGTGATGCCCTGTTTCCCAGCCCAGCACCTGTCCCTGTCGCCGTCCCTCCTACCCGTCCCCATTCTGTGCCAGGCCCAGCTCCACACTACCGAGATGTCCTGCGGTTTCCTCGCCGTGCCCTGTGCTCCCTCCACAGGCAGAGGGTCCCCCCCAGGGAGGCAGGAGCTGCTGGGGGCCGTGGGCCCGAGGCACAGCTTCTCCAGGTGCACCCGCAGCAGCGGTCGGGATCTGAACGCCGAGTGGCAGCGGGGGCAGAGGAAGCCCCCCATGTCCAACACCCTGGAAAGCAGAGCGGCTGGGGTAACTCGGGGGGGCCACTCTGACGGGGAGAGGGGGTCCCCCCGCGCGGCTGGCACCCCGGGACGGGCTGGACGCGTGCACAGACCTGCTGGCGGCGGTGGCTGCAGTGTTTGAAGCCACTGTTGCTATGCTGGAGGCTGGGCTGGGCAGGAAGGGCCGCACCCCCAACCCTGGACATTCCCACTGTTTACTACGGGCACTGGAACAGGGAAAAAAATGTCGCTGAGCCACCTGAGCAATCCATAGAAAACAAGATGAGGGAGGCCCTGCTGCCCTGTGTCCCTCCGTGGTGACAAAGTGCTCGCTGACAGGCGTGCCGGGCCTGGGGCTGTCCCGGGCTACCCCTTGCCCACCTTGCAGCAGCTCCCACTTAGCTGCTCCTTAGCAGACTTTAAGCTAAGGGGGAACCTCCACCCAGAAGTGAAACGGCTCCTTCTGCTCCTTCTTGCCACAGGTGTCCAGGCCCGGCCTTTGTTCCCAAAAAGGCTCCCTGCATTCCATCCTCACACACACCTCAGCTCTGCTTGCTGAATCCCTACAAAAACTTTTCCCTGGGTGCTGCAATCACCCCCGCCTCACTGCCAGTGATGCCGGTCACAGACTCATGATTCGCTCAGGAAAAAGCTGCCATTTGATGGATGGGGACTTGCCCCACCGGGTTCGCCCAGGGGCTGCCACTGACACTTCCAAACTTTCACCAATGTTTAAACTCTGCACAGCCCACGGGAGGGTCGGGACACAACATCTGGTGTGAAACACAAGGAGCTCCTGGCACACACAGGCCAGGCCGTGCTGTCCCAGGCCAGGCTGGTCCCACTCCAGAGTGCTCAGCAATCCAGTTCCCCCATTCCAAGTGGCTGTCAGCATGCATCTGAGGTGAAGAGGTTTTTAAATTTACCCCATTTATTGAGATCAGTGCACACAGATCTGCATAACTTGGTTTAAAGGGATGTAGGAAGTTAAACTTCTAAAAAATGGATAGGCTTTTCCAGACAAAAGCAGCGTTTGATGGGACCAAACCACAAGGATATTCAAAAGAACAAGATGGTTTGTGCAAAGTCTTACAGGAGCCCCAGCACCTCCCCAGGCATTCCCAGGCAGCCTCAGCCCCTGGAGCCTGGTTTCCAGAGCACAGGGATGAAGAAATGCCCCACTGTCCCTCTCGTCTTCATCTGAGGTTCACCGCAGAGTCAGCAGGAGCGGGAGGCACAGGTACCAGAGTTACACCTGATAATGCTGAGCCTGTGCCCTTGAATCCAGATGCAGATTCAGGGCAAAACATTATCATTTTCTTACACCTCTGTCCTCTCTGCCTGGCCAGGAGTGGATTAAGAACACACAGGCACAACCTTGGGACAAATCCCCTCAGGTCAGCAAGACCATGTTTCGTGTGACTCCATCCAACCCACTTGCAAACAGTGCACAACCCCAGAGCACTTTCCAGTCCAAAACCTTTGTGCACAAGCTGAACTTACACCAGACACTAAAATAGCTTAGGCCACAACTGAGTTGTTTGTAAAATTCTTTTTAATCTAATAGAAATGTTTTCATGAATTTTTAAAAAAGATTTCAATGAAAACAGCTTTGGATTCAGACATTCCCTTGCCACGTTGTGAACATAAACAGCAGCATTGCACTAGGAACAAGTGACACCGACCGGTCGAGCTTCACCATTTTGTATGAAGCGGAAAAAAAAGCAAACTGCTTTAGTAGAAGGTAATTTTGAATTATTTTCTTTTAAAAAAATCCCCAAGCATGGACTGTCATCTCAGCATTGTTCTCTCTCTCCCTTCTTAAAGGAAGAGTTCAGCTCCTGCAGTCTGAGCACTACAGCAATGTTTGCCAAGTGGAAAAATAGAGCGGGAGAAGAAACTGTTTATCCCCAGTGCTACTGAACCCCCGAAGTTGCAGGTCCCTTAAAGGAAAGCTCTTCTTACATAAGAAAGACAATTAGAATTGGCAAACTGATGCAAAATATTTATTCCAAGTTAGTTATTTTTGATGCAGTAGTTTTTCCCCCTCATACAGACTCAATGTGATAGTCACTTTTTAAAATCTGTAAATAATGTTATCAAAATAATCTTAATCTTTGAAATCTCACAAAAAATTTATATTTTACAATCCACCCTGAATATCAAGGCTGCAAGAAGAAGAACACAAACAATTCCTATATCCAAATATTTTACAGCTGTACCCAAAAAAAAAAAAAAAAACNATGTTATTAGCATTAATTTAACATAATTAGAACTTCAAAAGCCATTTTGTCATCGACAATGATTGTTTTAGCACACCGTTACCGCGCGCTGGGCAATGCGGCGGCACTGTTAGAAGCTTGTTGTTGCAGAGATCAGTCAGCCACTTGTGTCCTGCTCACACGACTGAACTTGTGCACTGCCCCACAAGGGATTTTTGTCAAAATTTGCTAGCTGCACAAACTTCTAGTAAGCATTAGGGCAAAACCAAAAGAAAAAGCTAAAGAAGCCAATTTCTCTCTTCTTTGGGATACAATTATTTCCCTTGTGCATGAAGTATCAACAACAAAAGAAAAAACTGAACAGACTGGAGACAGAATAAACTCTGTTTAGTTTATACAACCCCAAACACGTGTTGAACTATGAACTGAGTTTATTGGGTTGGTTTTATTTATTTTAATTTTATTGTGCCCCGTTTCAGGCATCGTCATCTGACGTTTCGCTGCTACTTGTTTCTGTGTCTGAGTCCTCAATCTTTGTCTTAAAAGTGCTTCCCCAGTGGAACAACAGGCTGGAGCCGCGGCCCTGAAGAAATCCATTCTTCCCAAATCCGTTTCTTCTTCGCTGTAGGAATGAAAGTAATTTTTAAAACGAGCAAAAGTGTGGAGAGTAACTGTCACCAACCCTCTGTGGACATGAATGACACATTTAACTGCGTATACACACATGGATAATGCAGAATCATCCATTCTACTACAGTCTTGCTTAAATGCTTTGTCCTTTTGAACATCCTTAAGAACAAGCCCTTGAGAAAGGAGAGGGAGAAGAGCAGTCACAAGTAGCAAGAGCTGTAAACATACCTGCTCTGATTTAATCTGGAACTCTTTGAGCTCATCCTCCGTGAGGGGAAGGTAGTTTTCATCATTTTCAGGATATTCCTGCCATCCCATTTCTTTCAATAACCTGATAGTGGAGAAAATAAAAGGGGCATGGGAACTAAAGCAAGGGAACAATGGCAAAGGAAAGAACACTTTGTCCATGAAAAATGAGGTTTTGTACTAAATCACTCCAAATTCACCAGGGAATCTTCTCTATCACAGACCACTTCAACAATCCTTTGTGTTTACCCACCATTTTTCAATGTCTTTTACAAATATTTAACCATCAGCAGCCCTGTATAATGGGTACATAACCAGCCGGGTGGAAGGCAGGGATTTGAAATTCTAACTCAAGGACACTGAAGGAGGACATGAGGCAACCCAACCAGTATCACAGCTCAGAATCTCCTAAACCTTACTATCTGCTTGCACCAGATGCTCACGCTGCTTACTCACTGATGTGAGATACAGCCTGAGATACCAGGTAAATATTTTCTTAACTCTCCTCCACTTTTACAGCATGTAAAATAGCACAGGAGTATTCTAAGTGCAAACAAAGTGTGGTGTGTGTCTTCAAACCATTACATTTAGGAGACCTGCTTGCAAATTAACCAGAATCATGCTAGGTTCATGCTGACTCCCAGTGTGGGCAGATAAATATCTCTAGGCAGCATTAACACATGGGGATATGGCATTAAAGAAGCACTGGAATTTAATTACAGACCTTGGTAAAGCCTTGGCTCACCTGTCATTGGTGTCTTATTTTACTCTGAATAAGACCCCACCCAGTCCAGCACTAGTCACAAAGCCCACACACCTCCTCCTCCGTACACACGAAGCTACTGCTGCTTCCCAAGAATAGAGTTTTTTTTGAAATTGTTTCCTTCTCCTCACAAGGACTCACCCTCCTTTACTCCAGACACTTTATTCTGCCATTTACTCACCTGTGTTCTGCCTCCAATGAATGAGAGAGGTTTTCCCCCTCCTCTGGCAAAGGGAGAGAAAGGCCATTCTGATGGCAGTTCTCTTCCCAGTTTTCCTTTGGTTCTGGTGTGCTGTTGCTCTCCATCTAAAGAAAAATAAAACCATCAAAGTGTGCTTGCACAGACCGTGCCAACAGCACAAAGCCAAGTTCAAGCTTCTGCCTCTGAAAATCCAGCCAAGCCTTTCACCTTGAGCTAGTGTTTTTTACAGAAGCTGCAGCAACATGTACCTGGCTGTGACAGGACAACACAGGACGAAGGACGTTTGGTGGCCCGTGCTGCTGTGCTGAGAGAGTGAGTGCTGGCATTGCAAAGCCATCACCAGTGGCTCAGAGTGACAGCAAGAAAACTACGAGAATTAAATGCTCCTAAGGACACATTTTACATACACATTAAGGCACAGATTCATACATCTGGGGGTCTGGTCTGAGCCTCTGAGGCTTGAGCCACATTCCTGTGCCTTTCACAAGCATAAGATTCTACTTTTCTGTGAATGCAGTTTGACAGGGAAGTTGGAAACCAACTTAAGATGTTAAAATATGATACTGTTCCTCTCCTTTGAGAATCCTTGCAAAAAATCTAGACTACCTTCAACATCTGTGACCTTCCCTTTCACCTCATTTATTACTTATCCACTTGCATTTCATTGTTATACATCTCCCTCCATCACTGCTGTGCACTATTTCCACTGGCACGTGTGCCAGAGCAGAGGGAGTCATTCCCTTCCTCTTCCAGAGCCTGAATTACATACACTGTTCAGGGCTTTTTCAGTCCCCAACTCCTTCAATAATAATGATCATATACACAGCAAGGACAGTGATCTTACATCATCCAGCTTGTCACATTCCCTGTTTTCTGTTATCTCCCCGTTTCTATCATCCTTCAGTGCCTTCAGGAATTCGCTCTTTTTATCAGTGGTCCGGCGCATCAGCTTCGTCAGGCGCGAGGAGCAGATCTCGATGGGAGGGGTGGTGCTGGAAGGACTCTGCACAGGGAGGGAGAACACAGAATTCAGACTGCACTGCTGCCGACCTGAGGCCTCTTCAGTGGCTATGCTTACAGCTTTCAAATACTCATCAGTTCTTTGGGTGGCTCTAAACCCCTCAAAAAACCCCAACCTAATGTCAAATTCCCATCAAAATACTGATGGGTGTTGCACATTCACTTCTCCCATCTATTATTATCGACTCCATTTCTTTTCTTCTCCTAGGAGTCAATTCACATGGCCATGAATATGTTTATTTTCTTCCTTTGCAATGCAACTCTCTCAAGCAAGCTGGTTCCTACAACAGAGTATTAGGGCAAAAAACTTCATGCAGTATTCCTGCCCTACAAAAATTAGCTAATTAAGCAGATTATGCTCAGCTCAAATTTGCATTTTAAGACATCCTGACAGACTCTACCCTGAAATTAGGCTATGGGGAGGTAATCTCCTTTCAGGGAGTGGTCACATCCTTAACTAACCACAACCGGGTGCAGAACAGGCAGCCACAGACTTGGAATCCTTCCCTGGAGAGAACGCTGCCAACTGCTGGCTCTGTACACTCAGCCCAGATGGTTCAGTGTCAGAGCCAGACACGGACAACCCTGGAGCCTGTGGGAAATCTGCTCAGCTCAATGCATGAACACAAGGAAACCTCCTGTGCTCTTCCAAAATGTTTAAGCTTTCTTAATAATCTGGAGTCTGTGAACCAGGCCCACTGGCAGTACCTGGCCATGATTCTGAAACAGGAGCACTGCCAACCAAGGTGAGCTTTCAATTTAATCAGTTCCATGTTTTGACTGGACACACAAAAGGAATCTAAGAACATGTTATGGGAAAGTTCCCAGTATCTTACCCTCCTGCAGGAGTTCATGTCTGGCTACTCTAAAACAATGAGGAATTTAATCATTGTTATGGATAACTGACACCAGAATCTTGTATGCAAAACTACTCTTCTTCTTCATGTACATGCTTTGTTTTTTTTAAAATCAATATTAAACCAGTAAAATTTCCTGACGTTAGTACTGTTTTCCTCCCCACGTACTTTTTTAAGCTGCGGGGGAAGGTTGCAAATTCAGGCTCTTCAAAATAAATCTCCTGTGCCAAAATTTTTTATCACACTCAGTGCTCTGAGCAAAGATCAAGGGAACTAGAACAAAAACAAGGCAGCAACTGCTGCTTATATTTCTAATACCTGTTGCATGTGAAACACTGGTGTGAAATTATGCCTGCAAGGAAGTAAGTGCAGCCTGGAAGTAATTTCTCAGGCAGACTTCAGATTTTGCCTAATTCAACACAGTAAGAAACAAATCAGCAGTTGTAACAGACCTAACGAATGACTGCAACTATCAGGATAAAAAGCCAACACAAGAGTGAAATTAAGCTCTCAACGTAACTACCAGTTTGACTGCAGTGACAGAAGGTAACAATGAACAAAGCACGCTAAAATTAGATGTCTTCTGGTAATCTAAAATACTCAACTTGAACTCTTTGCTAGTGGCTGTTTTAATCTCTAATAAACTACTGAGGTACTAAAACCTAATTTCTACACATCAGAGGACGACAGGTGCAGCTAAAGTTTAGAAACAACAGATTTGTGAAAGGGAATTAATTTCACCCCAATTCTGGTTTTATGCATAACTTTCTGTAGAAGGGTTATGTTTTAGAAAACATTCTTCTTTAACACTAAAATAATAAATTGGCATCTCTTCTAAAGTAAGCATTGCCCTTTGACTGAAACATCAAGGCATCTCTGTCTTTTGGTGTTGCTTTTTTTTGGGTGTTTGGGTTTTTATTAATGAGAGCACTATGCATAACCTCAGATTTGTTCTGATGTCTATGTAACACGGATGGCTGCTCTGACAGAAAACCAATCCTGAATTCATTTTAAGAACTCAGGCTGTATTGTAGCTTGATTGTCTTACACTGGCTTGTGGGGACAGGGCCAGTGCTAGTTGGCACCCTTTTAGTTTTCAACACACTGTGGTCTCTTATGAATAAAGATGCTATTTTTACCACTTCTGCAGGAAGTGCATTAGCCTCCTTTCAGAAACAAAAAGCCAGAGACTATTTGTAGTAGTCCTGGAAAACCAGGATTGCAGTACTGTCTGCTGGCCACAGACTTGTGTTTTCAAACTGTAAATCTCCAACAGATTCAAAGAAAAATGTATTACAAGAGTCCAGTTTAGTTGGAAGGAATTTTTAAGCCCTTAGCTCTCAGGTTAGTATCCAACATCTTCACTGACTGAAGTTTCACACAAGACCTTCTTGAGGGCAGGTGAAGGAAACACTTGCATTACTCCTGTATGACACAAAGTGAATGCCCCTCTCCTGTCTGCTGAGGTGAAAGCCTGTTTAAGTTTACATATTTACACTGTCCATACTGTGCTGTGCATTACACAAAAGGAAGGCTGTCAGCAGCACAAAGAACTTGGTCTAAAGAGAGACAAAAGCAAGGTAAGGGAAAGGAACACAGTGTAAGATCTCTTTGTCAAAGTGACAGGTGCCTGTTTATTAACCATTGTCATTAATGACTGCTTGTACACTCAGCTGTGGCTAAGGTAGAAAAGCGCAGGCTGCTGCAAAGTAAAGCCTGCAAAGCAGAAAATCATGAAGATGACAAGGCCTTATTTTAGAAGAAATATCTATAATGGAACAAGACAAATGCACAACTAGACACCCCCCCTATCTACAGTTAAAACATGAACAAGCTAATTTCAGATGTTGTGAATCATCATTTACAGAATCACAAAATCATTAAGATTGGAAAAGACTTTCAAGGTCATGAAGCTGAACCTGTAAAGAGCAGCTGCATTGGCCAGGAATTTATCACAGTCTGTTCTATTTTTGTTCTTTTTTTCTTGTGCCATGCCACAGTTATTGCTGAAATATTAAGAGATTTGTATTTCAAGGTTCTCTCTATACTTCAGACCAAAACTAGAGGCAAGTCAGTTTCTATCAGCAGATTACCTCCTTCCAATGTCAAAATTAAAAACAGATACTGTAGCTGAAAAGTCACATGTACACATGTTAAACTCCTTCAACCCCCTCAGAACTCAGTGCTTCTGCTGTTGTTCTAGAGAAAGGAAATTAGGCAGATCACCTTCCTTCCCCTTCCTTTCCTATACTGAAAAACATCATGGGAATCAATTTACCTACCTATTCACATCAGTTCTTGGTATCTGCACTCCCATAACACCAAGCTGACGCATGTCTTGTTACACAACACCATTTAAAGCATTAGTACTTTTTTTTTTAATGGAAGGAAATTCTAATACAGTTGAACAAATACCAATGGCTTTACAGCCAGAAAAACCCCATTTTTATTTCTTTTAGTGTATCACTGATGTGGCAGAATGTGCTAAGAATGTACAAATGAGTCATCCCTCGAGGGTGCAAAGGTAGGTACCACATGCAGAGAGGGCCTTATCATGTTTATGCTCTAGTAGGTGATAGTGACAAAAGCTCCTACTCTACCCCTAAGCCCAACCTTTACCTCTTTGGGAGAGGTGAGGACTGAGCCACTTGCCAGTACCGCTGGTTTGGTTACAGACACTGGACTGGTAAAGGCAGAGTCACGGGTGGAGGACAGCGAGCCTGGTTTATGTTCACTTCTGTTGGCTTTCCATGGGCTTGGCTGTATTGAAGAGAACACAAAATACAGGGCAGTAAATGGTAAGGCACGAGAAGGGCTTGCTTATAAGTATTGAAATAAATAAGCAACATTATGTTGACCGTTGTACCAATTTTCTTCTTCCCTCTCCAAGAACAGCCTCAACACGTTTATTTCAACACCCATCATTTTTCCCCTGGCATCTTCTGTTTTCCCCAAATCACAAGCAGTTCTGGTTCGTGGGCACCACCCTTCAGTAAAACACCATTAAGAGCTCAAGGAGAAAATCAAGCATTGCCTTCATTAATTGGAATCACCACTATGTAATGCAATTCATCTTACAGATGGGAAATTAAAAAAAAATCCCAATTAAAATGACATTTCTTAGGGGAACACCGCACGCCACAAAGAAAGGTTTCCAATTACTTGACAGGAAGTTTCCCTGTGTGAGGAAGAAGATCATCAAGCAATAGTTTTGCTAAAGTGAGAATGAAAATTCTTTATTTCCTAGGGCTCTGCAAGTGCCCTAGGAAATAAAAGTCCATCACTGCACCAATTTAGCAACAATAACAAGAAAAAGAAGCAAAAGCAGCCAGTTTATTACAGTGCAGGATCACTTGCTGTTTTGCCCTGGATACTCTCTGCACTATCCCTTTGAATACACAGGCCATTTGGCTGAAGAGCAAAGACTTCAAGATAAGTTTTTGTTACTTGGAATGTTGTTCTTGAAGCTCTCTTATCAGTCAAGGACAAACACTGTGAAGTGAGAGTCTTTACAAAAACAATCCCAAGAAGAAACTTATATCAAGTAGCACTAGCAAGACACTGTCAGAACATTAAAACATACAGGTTCCTTTGACCCACTGGACTTCTGAAGCCAGCTTCGAGTGACTAGTAAAATAATTCATGCACAAATGGGATTCAGTTAAATCTGAGATGCAACAGATCTTGCAATCTGCCAGCAATGAGAACAGAGGCACTATCTCAGTATGTTGTCACAGTCTACTGGGCTCTTCTATAAATTTTTGAATAAATACATGGCATGGGGAGGCCATCAGCTTTACTCTTCCACTCCAACTTAAAAATAAGCATCCCGCATTATCAAATAGATTCTATGGCATTCACAGGACACATTAAAAGCATCTCCTTCAAACCCCAGAAATATCCTGATCTGCACAGTATTTATTGCCTGTACTAAGATTAGGGTGCAGTACGACTCTGACAAAGTTTCTCTCCACAGCTCCAGGGCTGCACTGTTCGATTCCCAGCTCTCGGCTGCCCAGTGCTGTTCTCCAGGCTCCCACAAAGGGGCAGCTCAGACAGATCGAAAGACAGACCCCTACTGCTTTCCTGGGGTGGCTGAGTGTGACCTTCATGGATTGCTTGACTGTGAGCTATTAGCCATCTCAATTAGCCAGAAAGAACACACTTGTTTCACTGCCACCAGTTCTCTTCCTTTCTGAACTACTTGGTACAACTTAACAAAACCATTTTTCATTCAGTTTTCCTGTGACAGCTTTCCAATACTGCTGACTTTGTGGAAAGGAATGCTTTGACTCCTCTACTACTTTATGCACTGCAATTCCTAGACAACTTTCTAGAAGTCCTCAGACTAATACATCCTACCACGGCTGCTTTAAGGCTGTGACTTTAAAAAGGCATCAATGCACACAGTTTTTCTGGCTAAGGATATGCTGATACCTCACCTTTTGGTTTTGCTAATGGTCACCATTCACTAACAAAAGCACTGTTGATGACATCAGCAGATAATTCTTCCCACTGCAATCCCCACCACCGAGGAACATCACACTGCCCCAGCAATCACAGCACCACATCAGTGCATAAACACTTAGAAACTAGCAGCTAAATCACTAACTACGTATTTATAGCCTCCTTAACGTGACTGATCTCTTGGGCTACATATAAAAAATTAACACCTTTTCCACTAGCCAAAGAACATTTCCTGTGTTATTAATACTGGAATATTTCAGGTATAAATCCAGGTGTAATCTAGGCCTACTGGATTCAGTGAAGTAAAAGCTTAATTAAAAGAAACTTAGGCAGGTACCATTACATATTGCCATAATCTCTGATTTAAATACAGATAAACAATCTGGAGTGCAAATGAACTATGTAACACGTAAAGCAAGCTAAAAAAAAACCAAACCCTACCACTGTTTTGATGGATGCTGAACCTTTAGGTCATAGTCAGTTTTATTCCAACTGTGAGCACTGAATAATGTATTCTTCTTATCTGAAGAATCAAAACCTACATAGTCTAATTTCAGAACATGGTTAGGAAAAGCTTCAAGAGCAGCTCTCCTTGACTGAATTAATGAAAAACCTGTGTCCACTGGCTTCAGAAGCAGCTACAACAAATGCAACAGTAATTGCACAGCAAGCTGCAAGGAACAACTCGCTGTGCAATTACTGTTGCATTTATTGTAGCTGCTTCTAAAGCTGCTACATTAGCTAAACAGATTTTTACGCCCAAATTCTACAATGTCAAGCAATGGGTGTATCATGACCAGCAGTAACAACACACATTCCTGTAACTTTCAGAAGTGCATTTTCATCTCTCAATCTCTACATTGGTACAGCATTAATTTTCAGACCTCAGGAACTATCTTTGCATATAACAGCCAGTAACACAGACAAGCTGTATGCACTGCAGTTCACTAAAATTCTGTTTACTTTGAAGCCAGAGACAATTTAACAGTCTGGCCAGAAACTGTTCCTCTGGCCTTTTGTTTCAAAGAACACCCAAAACATCCAGACTAAACCCAGGTCAGACTATATATTCACATGTATCAATCAAGCTGTAAAAGCAAAAATAAAAGCCACAGCAGGCTCCCTACCCATTAGAAGCTGCATTTTGTTTACTATTCTAAACAAGAACATATATGGACTGAAAACTGTGTGTGGAATGAAAAACTCCTTATAAATCAACTTTCTAATGGGTCAGTTTATCCCATCTCACCAAGAAGTAGATCAGATGTCAAATCAAGTGTTTAGACAAGATTATTTTATAATCATTTTAACCATTATGATTTTTTCTGTACCTGGCAGAATTTAACCTGAATTAACAGAAATTTACAAAAGGGAAAGAAGCTCTAAACTTGCTTTCTCACAAAAAAAAAGGTGTGAGTCTCTTATTTTGCTTCTGTCTTTGAAGTGTGTAAGAATTATCTGTAGTAATCATAGGGAAGATTTTGCTGGAATATTGGAGCAAGCATTATTAATTAATATATTTTAGAAATCAAAGTATTTGGACATCTCTTTAAAGAATAACCTAGCTAACATTTTTTTTTAGCTTTTTAAATACTTTCACTATCAATTCTTCAAAGTTTCTAAGGCATCTATACATGTCAGTTCTCTGGAAAAATGGGCAAGATCAAGCCTAGAACTAAGGAAAAAAAATTACTTGTTACTGTATTTCCTTCGGTAGAAGAACTATAGCACAAACCCCATTGCTTTTCCAGGTTGTTTTTAAGGCTCAACTAAATTACACCTGAATTGCAGGATGTTGCAATCTAATCTGATCTTAGCCTCAATTGTTCTGGACACATCAAAGTATTGTAACCCAATAAAGATTTTTCAAGGTAGTCACGTGAACAGTTCAAGCACATAGCAGCACACATTCCACCTCTCCAGCAGTGCTCGTTTTGTCTTATTAAGATAAGGATTTGTCTAATGCATGAGGACACACCCATTCAAATAGACCTCAGTGTAGTCAGAGGTTAGTTCTCCCTATGGACAAACCCAAAAGGCATTTTAACAGAACAACTTTAGTAGTAAATAGACCTCTACTGTAAAAGCCACTGCCCCAGAAACTACTGGATTCCAACTCCTTCTACTTGTTGAGAGGGTGATTCCTTTGCTCTGCAGTTCACTAATTTCGTTGGAACACCCTATACCTTGGAAGGAGGAGCTGCAGGTTTAGGAACCAGATTTTTGTAGACACTTGGGACAATGGTGGTGGCTTTGTTGCCATTTGCCAGGTGAGAAACAGGTGATGTAAATGCAGCTGAGAAGGCGGCGGAAGGATCCTCTTTTGAAACCTTTTTGATGACCAGCATCTTGGTAGGTTGCTTGGCACTAGGGGGGTTTTCTGTAAAAACAAAACAAGAGATTCTGAAATACAGATGTTTGGTTTCAGAACAGCTTCAGTACACTGCTCCAGTTCCTCCCTCTCCATCTTAGACACTGCACATCTGATTCTTAGACTATCAGCTGCTCTTTCGTTTCAGCTCTCAGCAAAGATACGGGATGTGGATATCTAAATACAATCTTTTCTAACTTAAACACAACAGCTCCCTTGATGCTGAAAGGAAAAACCTACAGTGACATCAGTTAACAGCCTTGCACCATTTTACAGGAATCAGAACAGGTATGAGCATTTTTTTGAGCAACCATGGATCAGCTTTGTTAGTTCACTAACACAGCAAAAATATTTCTATAACTTATACCCCAAAAGACAGTGCTTTTACAAACAAGCACACTTAGTGTTTCTTAGGCCAAATAAGCACAATTCCAGAAGCATAACAATTTTAAAAATACTAATAGTATAAACAGATAAAAGCCCCATAAATGTTGTCATTAGGTTTTGAACAAAAAAACAGCTACCAGACAAACAAACAATAAGAATAAATCCAACAGTATTGCAAGAAGTATTTTTGAGTTTCTTTTGCATTTGCACTATTGACAGCATCTAACCCAACTAATCCAACTAGGTATTAACAAACCTGTGTTAAACTGCTAGAACTGGTACCTTGTTTCACTTTTTTTTAAAGGCATAGATTCACAAAGTAAATCAGGATCAAAAGCAAGGCTGTTCTGAGTTTAAAAAAATCAACTAAACTCAAACCACAGAATTATGACAGTTTTGCTGTATTTCCTCTATGAAGATCCCAAGTCCGGATCTAATGTCCAGTTCACTCCAATCTGCTCTGCCCTTCAAGTAATGCCTGTGTGAAATTGTAACTGCAGCATGACAGGAAGTGAACACAGAACAGTGACATTACTGCCACTGGCTGTTTTTTTATGACAAGACAAGCACAGTTTCAAGTAGACAAAAAGGCCAAGAGATTAGGGAAGATTGTGGAAGGAAAACAAGAAAGGACAGAAAGCAGCAAACTGTCTGCTTCACTTAAGTCTCTAAAATATTTTTGAGTGAAAAACCCAGCATTTAAACACCAGATACAACTTTCTGCTCCATCATCAGCATTGTGTACAGTGACCTTTACCTACCCCATACTCCAGAAGGTGTCCCTAAAGGTTTGTTCTGGTTGTTTTGTCTTCCAGCTTCTGGATTCAAAGACGGCTGTAAAAAGACAGCGCAAATCAATACAGTTATATCCCATATAACAAAAAAAGAATCAGTATTAACGTAACATTTTGTTTCCAGGAACCCAGAGTATGGGTAGATTTCTCTGAACAGCACCTGAAGTGGAAGAGAGTGCTTTGCCATAAGACATCTAAAAATTGACTTTGCATTCTCCCTGGAACTTTCCAATGGAACTAGCAGAGGGTTCAGGATAAGCCCTCTAGTCTTCTAGTACAATTAAGTAGATTCTACCAACTAGTAAACGTATAAAAAAATTAGGTATTTGGTCAGCAGCTCAAAAAATAAAATAGAATACACATAATCAGTATATGAAGAATCTATCCTCATTTCACATATATTTTAATACATTAATTATGCATCAGCCAATTAAAAAAAATACCCCAAAGCAATACTAGATTAATAATGTTAAGGAGTATATTTACTGACAAAAAAAAAGCTAGATTTAAATTTATATCAAACATCAGAGTCCACCTTTTAGGACAAGAGTGCACGCAGACTCAGTGCTCTCTGCAGACTTACACAGGATTCAGTTTCATAATTCAACTTGGTGGAACAACTACAGACATGTCCAAGCTCAAAGCAGAGTGCAGAAAATCTAAGCCTTCAGTGACAAGTGTTCCTGATTAGCTAGTCCTCTTCAACTGTCCCAAATAACCTCAGTTCAAAGTACAGCCATCTTTTTCCTCTTTTTAATGAATTCCTCATATGTCAGTTACTATGGTGACAGCATAACTCTCTAATAGTGAGCATCTGAAATAGTAAGTATTCCTGTTCTGTAAGAGTTAGGAAAAAATGTCACACCATAGCATAAATTCCTGTCTCAGTCCCTAGAAATTCCTCTGTTTAAGTGTTCGAATTTTTAGCTACAGGTCAGTTTTATAGCAGGGGTGCTCACACTTAGACTAACAGGCTGCTTTGCAGACCTTTCAGGAAAAGTGCTGTCAGCCACACAGGCCTAACAGCTAAACACTTAACCACAGCACATGTAAGTTTCACCACTATGGCAAAGACAGTACAGGAGTTACTAAACACAGCTTGCTGCTAGCCAGCGTGTGGTATTATCATCTTAAAAATGAGGGAAGTAATTAGAGAAGAAACAGCCATGCAGTTGGGGAAGGCACTCATCAAGGCACTGAAGAAGAGAACGAAGTATGTGGAAGAAAGATTTAGACCAAGATAGACAACAACAGATTGCACAGTTGCAATCATTGCAATATTTCTAGATTTCGACAGACTTCTGACAGTCAAAAAAACAGGCTTATAGAAATCCTGAGTTACAGTATTCTTGAGGAATCAGGTGGTAGAAATCCACACACAAGCTTTATCCCTGCTCTCCAGCTGTTAACCACCCTGTGATGCAGGCTCCTGCTCCAAGCAGCAGCAGCTGAACAAGAGCATGCAATCACTTCCCAGGCACTTCACTGAAAAAACCCCAGCAGCTTAAATCAAACTGCCTCCTGTGGCAATTTAAGTGTAGGCTCTGGATTTTGGCCTGAAGCAGCTGTGGGCATTCATGTATTTCACTCTGACTCCTAAATTACCGAGCAGAAGCCATCAAACTGCCACAACAATTTCACTTGTGAACAGCCTTCCAGAGACAAATGCTGAATAAGAGAGCAAAAACCTCATGATGATGATACACACAAGTGTGCACAGTATCACCAGAACCTCTCATTACAGGAGGCAGCAAAGGCTTTAGCACTGAAAATGAAGATAGAGCAATTGCATTAGGGGAAGGGACAGAGTTACCAGAACCTTACAGATTATATTCTCCCCATTACACTGGTCAAGAAGAGCCTAGAGAGAGCAAGAAATAGATGCAAAAAGAAAAACACATGGTCTGATAATAAAACACTCTTCAGGGGTCAGGAGAAACAGAATTAAATCGAAAAGAGAAGCAGAAAAGGTGCACATCTCTCAAAGCATTAGCATTAAGGAAGGCACATGGTAAGGGTGAAAGCCGTAAATCCAAGTACTGTTTGATAAAGTTTGAAAAACTAAAGATACTCCAGTAAAAATAGAGCCAGGATGTAAGAGACTATCATACTGATAATACTACATGAATCAAAATGCTGAATAAGAAGAAAGTTGGTGAACTGGAGATATTGATGGAAGAAATGGCTCAAGAAACCCCAATCCACAGATTAACAGAGAGAGAAAGGAAAACATCTCTGATAATACTGTTCCAAAAGATTCAAGGCAGACGGTTGCAAAGGTCCGAGCATGTCACGAACAAGCTTGGGAAGGTTATCACAAACACCAACATGTATCAGAGTGAAGGAGACAGGCAGACTGAAGCAGGCAGACCAAAGATAAGCAGAACAGATGTATTTCTAGGAGCAAAAAAAAGGCTTTGTAAGCAAAGCCACAAAGTCAATACAACTACTCTTCCTCTGTCACTTTATGGGTTTCAATGAAGACCTGGCTTGAATGTTACAATTCACAATAACCATTGTGTTCAGTTCACAATAACCATTTGGGAAAACATACGTGCCAAACCCCATAATCCAACAGGTCATCAAGTACTGAGGGCTCTGGGTACCAATCAGCATCCTATCAGTGCCAGAATAATTTTGTTACATTTGCTGTGTCTCAAACATGGAATCAAATGCAACTCTAGGTCCTTACCACCTATCAATGCTAACACAAATGAGATCTGAAAAGCCACTTCTCACACCTTCCACTTCTAGCGAGAAGCTACACACTTACAAAGTCTTCCTCCTCAAACTGCAAATGCTCTTTATCTTCCTTCTTCTCCTCCCTGGATTCAACAGGCAGCTTTTCTTGAAAGGCGGAACTTTTCCGAGAATGGAAGTTGCCATTCCAGTGGCGATGAACTCCAGTTCCTCCTCCTCCACGCTGGCTCGCACCATCATGGCCCCGTGAGGGACCATGCCAGCCAGGCTGGCTGCCAGAAAGCCCAACATGAGCTCCTTTAGAAACACCAGAATCTACAGAATCATGGCGGAGAAGGGACGGCTGATGCCAGCAGTCTAAACAAAAGGATGCAAATAAAAAAATCAACACAGTATGCAGAATACTGGAAATATCAGGTTGTTTTTCTTGTTGTTCAGCCAGTGTTCACTAAGTAACTGCTGAGCTGAACTTATTAAGTACTGTGTGATTATATCAGAAAACAAACCAAGCTACACAATGCACATACAGCTACTATGAAAACCCCTTAAGGCCGGAGCACATTGCATGGGAGAAGAGAGTAGTACAACTTCCTCACAGAATGTTTTGAAAAGGTACAGTTTGGGAAAATGTTTTTATTCTGCTGAATTCTTCACTCTGTAGAATATTTCAAAACGTTTGCTCTCAGTCTGTATTCTGAACCTTCTTACTCACCTCCCGCAGTTCGGAGGGGCCCATTATTGAAAAATCCATCGGAAGAGTTGTGTCTCCTGCGGCTCACGCCAAAGCGGCCCTCTCCCCGTGGAAGATGCTCTCCATGTTTCTCAAAGGTGGCTGCAGGGGACTGCAGAAAGTAAAAAGTCATGTAACGAAGCACTCACCTGGACTCTCCAGGAGCCTCTCAGTCCAGCTGTGACATTTGGCTAATTGAAAAAACCACCAACCCCCGCATTCCTGGATGAGTTTTCAATACAGCATCCATAACTGCATTGATTAGCCAGCAACACCAACGAGCCTGGATCTGATCAGAAGGGCTCACAAATCCACCTGTCTCACACAGAATCACAGAGAACCTAACATATTGATCTTACCCGTGGTCAGAGCTGTGAAAGGAGGTGATCTGTATTACTGTTACCTTGGTTGACTGTGGTGTTGAGAAGTTAAGCCAGGCAGGAACAAAGTCATGCTGCGCCATTTAGGTCCAGTGTCTCCCTTCAATAAAATGAGGCATCAAACCTCATGGCCAGGCTCTGTAAATGAAAAGAACATTCCCTGTCATCTTATCCAAACTGAAATAATAATACAATTTATCTCTCAAAGTTTGGCCTATACAAATAGGAGGGGAAAACTGCTGAAGTTTTTCATATCATACTTGAGCATTTTCTCTTCTCCTGCTGACTTTGCTCCTCTGAGTGAAACAGGTAAGAAATTCAACATTCCCAGTTACTTCCTGTTTACAATTAACACACCCATGAAGTTCATGATAGAATGGGCGTGGAGGGGAAAGAAAACAGAACGAATGGCATAGAAAAGCCATACAAGGCAGATATAAAAATCAAAACATGACAGAATTTGGGGTACAATTCTTCATTCCTCATTGTCTCACAATGAGTCTGCAAAGGGGTGATCACTGCATGTTTTATTCCAGAAGCTGTAAATCAAATATGACCAACTGGTGATATTAAGAGACACTCAAAGCAGATCAGAGACCTGAAAGACAACCATATGCCAGCTCCTGCACCTCTATGCTCTTTCCAACATATCATAGCAATTTTTACTGCTCAAAATGATGAACATTTCACTATTGCTCCGTATAACTGAATTCCACTTTTTCTGGTGGAAGGTTTTCCAATTTACCATTTTGCTTTATTTTTCAACTTTAATTCATCTAGAAACAAGCCAACACAGCATAAGCAAAGTAGTAAGTACATATGATCACTTACCCTGAGTTTGGCCTCTGCAGTCCAATATCCTCAGTTTGTGTGCTTCAGTGACCTCCGGGTTCCTTCCTTCTCCAGAATTCTGGAAGGCCAGCCTTGAGGCAATAGTGCGTCTCGAAGCAGAGCACGAGAGGCCGCACTTCGTGCCAACTGTGCCCTTCACCCCCTCAGCTGCTCATTTTACCCTCTCTTTGCACTCTCACTACAAAAAAAAGATACCTAAGAAGGTAATTTGTATTTAAAAAAGCCACGCCCACGTTCACCTCATTAAATTTCCTCTGGTCGTGGTAGTACAGAAGTCAGCCTTTACATTACAAAAAGGTTTGTCAAGTCTGCATGACAACATTCAGAGCAACATCATGGTTAATACTGAACAGATACACTCAAGGCTGCTGGACAGTTCATGATCTGCAGCAGATCAACCTAAACACTCTGGAAAAAAGATGTTACATAAAATTGTTTGCCTTAAATGCTGAAATCTAAACAAGAAGCATCTGCCCAAGTGCTCTTAAAATATAAATTTCATTTTTATCACATACATCTGCTAAAAAAAGGTAAGATATTTTAAAAAATGAATGTTAGGATATACTCTAGTCTTCACGTAACTTGGCTAACGCTCCACAGAGCTAAGCACTACTTGATATAAAGCTCAGAAGCAGGCACAAATGTTCTCCCTGTTTTTCACCATTTACATGCTGAAACATAGGTCACATGAACAAAAAAAGCCAGGTCCAAAAATAATCTCTTCTACTCTATTTTTTGTAGACTGGGTGCTGTTTTTAAAGGGACACAATTAATCCACAAGAGCTTCTTGTTCTACAGTGAAGAGTTCACTTCTGGGTCATAGTCCTCTTCCATCAAAGAGGTGAGACAGGAACTGTCGTCACTGTAAAAAACCAAACACAACTCCATCAATACAAGTGGCATAAAAATGACAAAGTATGACTAAAGAGAAGAACAGAAAGGGAAACTGGGCAACTCTAGTGCAAGTGCCAAAAGCTATCTGATCTCTGATCAAAACAAAACCTGAAATAATCTAATTAAAAAAGAGTCCCTGAAAAGAGCATTTTTACTTTTAAATGATCACTTCCCAGATTTAGTACACAAAAGGGCAACAAAACCTATCATCAGAATAAAGGGAAGAGTGGAGAAACTGCATGCAGCTGATGAAAGCGATTCCACACTTCATAGCAATTTTAAAACCTGCTGCTAAAATAATGAGACTCTGGGCTGCAGGTAGGCCTGGCCATTCCAAATGCCTCATCTCTACATGCCCACGACATTCCTCACCTGCTCCACTACAGCTAGACTCCCCTCTCAAGAGGATGATGACAGCAATACAAACGGTATTTAATTAACTTCTCCATGGAAAATACCACCACCACCACCACAACCACAACCTGAGTTACTCTTTTATGACCTCTTTTTCCTTGAACCATCCTACCTAACCAGAAGCAAATAGATAGTTTAGTGATCCTGAAACAATCGAGTAGTTTTACTACTGTTCTGATGCCATCAGCTGTTTCACAGGATGCCTTTAGGTGTGCCTCATGCTTTTAAATTTGACTTATCAGAGTTTGTTTTCTTTGTTTGGATATGGTTCCATTCTTTGATCAGTTTTGGTTTTCACTGCATATGTTATGTCATTCTTGACTTAAACATGTGGATTTTTTACGAAAGATTTTAAGGTGATTTTGATCAAGGCTCAAAATAAACACACACTAGGAATAGTAAAAGAATCACCACCTTTTATCTTCTGGGTCACCCCTTTAATAAACCAAACCCCTTCATTTTTATGTTTTTTTTTTCTTTTTTTTTCTTTTCCGGAACTAGATGTTACTGTTGTATAGAGGAGTTTGGAAAGATGGAAACACTTCTGCACCTAAGCTCTGAGCCACAATCATATTTCTGCAAAGTAAGAAAGAACAAGCAGCCTCATGACGCATATAAACTACCAGGCAAGATGAGGAAAATCCAGAGTGGTCATGGCCACACACAGTATCGACCTGGGAACTTTCTGAGCACCCTACCCTGTGCTAAAATCTATTGAGCATCACACACTGCAAACAACTGAAGTTCTAATCTAGAAAGATGTGTTTTTATATTAAAGGGTAATTTTTCAGTGTGCATAATGGACATAATGGAACATCTGCTGCAGACAGAACAGACTTCCCATCATGCTGAACTCTGTACAGGTACAGAACTCCTTCAGATGTGACCTTCTAAGTCTACTAGCAAACGTTTGAGCAGCAAGTAGAAGATAAAACAGGGACAAAGTCAATGCAGTTGACTATATTTAAACGAGATTCACTACCTTCTGAACAAATATGCTCTTCAGAACGAACTGTACAGCAATTAAGCTATGTCAAGCTATTGATAGAAGTTAAAAAACTTAAGAAGTTGATTTAATGAACCTTGAGAATGGTTCACAGCAATGTGAAAAATGGACCTTAAGAAAGCCCAGAGAACTGTTCTCTGAATTTAAGGTATCTATATAAATGAACACCACAGAACTGCAGTTTTGAAGTAAGAACACAGTCTGAGTACAAAACAAAAATAAAAACACCACAGAAGTACAATACCCTGGTTCCATTTATCAAAAAGGTTCCCAGTACCTTTGGAAAAGGCAAGGGAAAAAAAAAGGCATATTAACAGTTTG
This sequence comes from Melanocharis versteri, assembly GCA_013397845.1. NCBI lineage: Eukaryota > Metazoa > Chordata > Aves > Passeriformes > Melanocharitidae > Melanocharis > Melanocharis versteri. The sequence goes on from VZTG01003896.1 coordinate 322,068, forward strand.
TGTTGCTGCAAGTCTTCCCTTTATATTTCAGCACAATCAAAGTGAAGGCAAAACATTTTGTAAAACTCCAACCACCAGTTTATAGATGATCTTGCTGAGATTTGGGCCTCCCAAGCTGCTGTTTTGGTATCACTGCTAGTATGAGTGACCAGGGCAGTTCATTAAGCAGTGTCTACCACTCATGTAGACAGTCTAGCACAACTCCTAGACCTGACTCCAAAATTTGGTAGGGACATACACAGCTTTTCAGTCATCACCTTCCTGGGCACATCCCAGCACAAAAATAACAAGGGCTGCCATGTTTAAATGCAATACTTTCTGCTAAAGCAAAAACCTTTTTAGATTAAGTTCTGTAAATTACAGTAGCACTGAAACCCTTCAGTCTCTGGGATTAGCCCACATGCTGGGTTTCACAGCCCTCTCTCACACACACCCTGAATCCTGTCCAACAGCACATCTGCAACCTCCCTGAGACCACTTCCATAACCTACCACTCTACTGACAGCAACATCACAAAATCCTAATGAGCAAGACCCAAAGTCTCTCCATCACCCTCTCTGACAGCAACCTATAATAATTTCTTGAGGAAAAAAGTGCAAGACCAAGAACAAATAGCATCAGGACTCCCAGGATACTGTCTCAGACTTTTAAGACAGAGTCTGTATTACAATTTATTACCAGTCAGAGTTCCATGCAAATCTGTTCAGTTGCTTTGTTTTCAGACACGTTTAAACATTTTTGCCTCCCAAATGAGAGTGGGCACAGTTTACTTGTGTTTTATGTAGAAGTCAACTTGTAGCTATTAAAAAATACCAGCCTCAAATCAACTGGATATTTTCTTGTGCTACCAACGTGCCCAACCACATTCTATTCAGTTTTTCATGATACTCAAGATTTTACCCAAGATACTCATCAAGTCATACCTCTTCCAAATTAAAAGTATTCATGGAAGCCTTCTGAATACCTCTAATCATTCTTATCAGCCTTTACCCTATTCTTTAGGTACAACATCACCAAAACGGCATCAAATGTTCAAGATTTGGGAGCATGGCCCATTTATAAAGTGGCAAAACTGTGCATTTGAAAAATTTTCTTCTTAATACCTAAGAGAGTTATTTTTCCCCTATTACTACACAGAACTGAAACGACCTTTGACAACTACTCAGTTCTTCTAATATTGCATGCACCGCTCATTTGAACTGATCTCTGCTTCACTATGGAAAACACAAGGACAAAGATCATCAGTAGCCACTCCCAATTCCAGAAAAAAAGCAAATGAAAGTGCTTGTCAATGCAAAGCTAATTAATTCTCGCTTTCCTTTTAAACGAATTAAAATGTGAATTATTTCTGGTAATACTAATCAGAAAAAGAAAATAATAGTAATATCACTACATGAAATGTTCTCTAAAGGCATACCTCCTTTCAGAACAATGAAATCTGCATTAATGAGCTTTGGTGTAGAAAAAAAAGGTTGTCTGTCAACTATCCCAAAATATTTCACCCATCAAAATGAGTAAGTCTTTGGCAAGTAACCTAAGCATGAAAAAAATTAAACTCTCTATTAGCACCTGGGTTCCGCTTATTTTTAAAGGTTAATTTTAACTGTTAACAATTTATATCATCATTATTTACATGTAACATTAAAAATGTCTTAACTTTTACTTCATAGCAACTGATTTTCATAAGTTTTTGTTGCCCCAAAAGTACTTTTTTCCCTCCGTAAGTGCTTACGTTTCACAACTAAGTATCCTTCACTGTGCCATTTTACATGCAAGTAGAAGTGGTATTTATCACTGAGTCAAACAAAATTGTCAGGTGCTCTTTTATATACCAGATTTTATAGTGTATTTGTCTAAGCAGATATTAAAAACTGGCATGAAAACAGAAGGAACACACAAGCACATGCAATTTAAAGAGACAAAGACCACAGTCAGAGACAAACCCCCATTCTCCAATACCCCTTCCATAAAGTTCATGCTGTACCACAGTTGAATGGAGCTGCCTGGTTGTTTTCGGCCTTGTGCTTACTTTCATTCCTACTCCTAACACAGACTCGATCAGAGTTAATCTCTAAACCAGAGCTTCTAAAGCTTTGACTCTCAAGCTGAGCTCTTCAGATATACCTGACAGTGGGAACCAAGGAGGTGTTCAATATGTAAAGACCTACGCTGACCAGAACATGAGCATAGAGAGACGAAGTAAATATAATCAGAGCCACTGAGCTATGAAATTTTTCACTAGAAATGGATCAAGATATTTCAGAAGTCTTAAGAAACAGAACAGATGAGCCTTAGCAGCAGTGCATTTTTCCTATTACTTCCTCTTCCAACTCCTGCCTTGGCCTCCAAGGCTGTAAAAACACCACGGGAAGCAGTCTCCCCTGAGTTACAGACTGCCTGCTGCACAGTGATGTGCTGTTCCAGCGCCTCTCTGGGAATACCTGGAACTAGGGCTTCCAACCTTTGCCCACATTACGTACTGGAGTGCACATTTCTGAAATGGACACATTTTACTGGGTGCTTTTTCTACTTCACTGTGCCCTGCAAATGTCCCCAGGTCCCTTCAGCACTGCTGCCTATCAAGAATCCTATTAACTGCAGCCTCTAATTCAGTTTCCCCTCTCCTGCAACACCAAATCACAAAGATGTGGAGCCTCTAGCAGAAAACCAGCATAAAAGTAAACTTTTACCCTTCATTACACATTTATCAATCCAGTTAATAGCAGCTGTAAAAGGTCATAAGGACAACACCTGTCTATCCCTGCCACAATTTCAGTTCACTGCATTTCTATCTATTACTCTAAAGAAAACATGTTTACTTTAAATAAGTAAAGATTTGTTTTTCTAACCAGCCAAGTCAATTGGGATTTCAGTAATATTCCTAAAGATCAGATGTCAGCTGGGTTGCAAAAGCATTCAGAAGCATTAGTGAACAATTTAATGGATGCAGAAGGCAGAACAGAATTTACTTCCCTCCTCAGTTTTCCTTCTGTGAAGCTCTTTTAAAGTTATTTAATCAAGCAGGTATGCCCAAACATTCAAAACAGACCACTTTCCACTTAGCTACTTTTTGGAGTAGTGTCACTGAATAGGTGTATGTTACTTTATGATAAGGAATTAATACAACATACATTCACTAAAATATCTCTTTCCAATAACCTCCAATTCGCCCAATACATTCACAGAAATAGGGAGCCACAGCCTGGAGTCCAACTCAGGAAGAGCCAAAAGCATGCTAGTGATTTCCTTAAGGATATCAAAAAGCCTCACATGAAATTTCACTATCCTGCTTTCCAGAAAAAAACCCAAACAGAACATGGCTTGGTCTTACTATCATAAACATTTTATTAAGATAAACCTGTTTGGGCACACAGACTTAAAGAGCATCTAGTTACAGCCCCCCTGCCACAGGCAGAGACACCTTCCACTCGTCCAGGTTGCTCACTTCCAGTGATGGGGCATCCACAACTTCTCTGGGCAATCTGTGCCAGTGAATTCCATTTATAATGTAATTATAAATCCTGCTTCAACTCTGCATGCATTATTAGGCCTCACTGTAAAAGACACGAGTGCAGCATAACTCGTTCAATAGTTGGCATAACAACTGGTGAGCCACATCTTCATAAGCTGAGATCATTCGTTTCCAGTTCACCTACATAAAGTATCTATAAAACAAACTTACTTTCCTTTTGCTTTCACTTCCATAAATACAATTGTCTAGACACACCTTCACCCTGTCTGCACAAGTGAAAAACAGCTCCCTTTGGAGAGGACGAACGCAGATGTTCCGGAATGGCACGTACAACTGGTAGAGTGCACACACCTGAGGTATCAGGAGCCAGAAGAACTATATGCCAGATATGCCATCACTACTCGTTTCTTCCCATTGCATCCCACAGCCAGCCCTCCAAAATGGCTGCACAAATATAAAGGACAGCTCTATTAATTAAAAATACTGCAAAAAACCTTGTTTAAATGGTATCCGGCTGCTGAAAAAAATCTAGTATCTAAAAATGCAGAGCATCACTCATAACAGGTTTTCTAGAATTACAGAAATATGAGCCCATTTTAGAACACTAAATGATGGATTAAAATGTTAATCATGTACTAAACTAAAATCTTCCTAGATACAGATATTAAATGTTTTAGTGAAAAGCAGCTATCACTGAGAGATTAACACCTTGTTTTTCAAGTTTAAAGCAAATGAATCTATCTTGCAGAGTCATCAAAACTGTTTTGTATTCTAGATAGAACACTGCAAATCTATATTCCAAGATAAAAACATGCCAGAACTTTGGCCATACAAAAGTTCTTCCAGAGTAACAGGCTAGGGGTGGGGGAAAATCATACCAATGGTTACATACCTGACCACTGATGCAAACCAGATGACTAACTTTAATTAACTGAAAATAGGTTAAGAAAGATCCATACAGATACAACTGTGTCCTAATCCCCTTTTCCTCTACTGACAGTCCTTCCACTGATATCTCACACAGCTCTGCTTCACAAACAACCTGTCCCTTCACATACTTACTTTCCACTTCTCCAAGGTCACGCTGACCCAGTCTTACCTCCTTCAAAACTTCTGGACAAACATATACTCCCACAAAACCACATACTGAGCAAAGCCTTAACAGTCTGGTCTCGTGAATACATACTGAGATCTAGAGAGCAGGGGTAAGGAGACGATTTTTTTCCTTTGTGACAGCAATTAAAGACACAAGGGCATACAAGGGTAACCACCAAGTAACAGAGGAAAGTGACTTCTAGGACTGTAGGAAAGATTCTTCTCGAACAAGAAACCACTGACAAAACCACAACCTTTAGAAATGCTATTGACTGAATGATACCTGCCCTCCAAGCTTCTGTTGATCCAAGTTTCTGTGAGCAAGGTTACCACACAAAAGCCAGCAAACTTGTGTTTGGAAGCAAGTTGTACTTAACTCAAAAGCCCAAAGCACTTTTTGGAAAAGGCAGCATCTGGGGAACCTGCACAGAAGCCTGTGTAAGATGATAAGTCTCTGGACCTCAGCCAGCAAGTGTGATACATCAAAAATGAACCCTTCCAAGGGGTTTTCATGAGTTTATTGCTCAAAGCAGCAAGAATACCAAGATAAAGCCATTTTAAACATGTAAAATCCAGAAGGCTCAACTTCTCATAAGCACAAAATAGGAGAGTACAGACTTTCTCGATATTATGCCTACCACCAATTATTCCCGGCTATTTCACGTGCAGCCACTGGCAATGCTGTCATCCCTTAGGCCTCTCTCCTGTGCCTGTTAAGATTCCACTTCCCTCCAATGCCCCTTTAACTGTTTTTAGTACAGTTTCTGTTAGAGACCTGTGGTATTTACCTGAAATATTAAAACTTGTTTACTGCTCTGCCCTGCTGCAGGGAGTAAGGTTTCAGGGATAGTACACCTCTCTCAAACAAGTGCATCTATTGACACTACTGATACAAACCAAAGAAACACATTTTAAATAGCATTAGGCTTTAAATGTGAACAACGTTCTGAACTTTCAAACAGCTTTAGCATTTTATTTAATAAGGTACTTTAAATCTGGAGAAGGTATTCTACTATTTTAATCAAATCCAAAGGTCTTTTTAGCTCTTTAAGGAACAAAATCAAACATCTATTTTGTACTACAGACCTTTTGCTAGTAAGTCAAGATAAGGCTCTGTTCTGCCCAGAAGCTCACACAGCACAGCACCTTGCCATGGCTGCCTTTAAGGTACCACTCTTGTCCCCAAACCCTCACGACAGAATGAGTGAAAGGGCAATGAAGAGCCCATCTGTGCAGTCTGCCCAAAGCCTTAAGGAACGAAGTCACTTCAACTGCTCAGTAGCACACATCAGGAAAGAACTGCAAATTTGTAATTACTGGCTTATCCCTACTGTATGCTACATATCTCCTGCCTACCTGTCTTCCAGAAATGTGGATGGAGCCTAAGCAGAAGTTAAGTAAGTAGTTCTCCAGTACCTTAAAAAAAAATGGGATGGGTATTTCCCACTAAGGGTATTTTATAAACTGGTATTTTACCAGGGTTATTATTGCTACTACAGCACATTTACATTTAAATATATTCCGTCTGGAGTGGAGAAAAACATATTTCCTTTGGAAATGAGCCTCAAATGCAACCAGACTATTTATCAAATATTTGTGTCAAGGCAAGAGAGACTACAAATCAAGTAGAGGGAAGTACAGATCTGCATTCCAGATGAAGGATAAGCAAGTAGAAGGCATGTTATTTACAAAGAGGAAGGAGAATCGAAAGTCAACAAAACAGAGGACATTTGGAAACAAGAGACCAGTGCTGTAGTAATTCTTCCCCTCAATACCATTGCCTGGGTCCTACAAGATCAGTACTATAAACTGGGAAGGGAAGTGCATTCCAGTTAGAGGCACTTCCCCTTCAAGACAACCTGCCAAGACTGAGGGACAGCTCATACCTTCTCTGCCACTCCCTGCATCTGGCTTACTTCCAAACCCTTCTACATCAAGACCAGGACAATATGATCAAACTCCACATTTATTTGTCCATAACAAGGACATGACAAAGACATGTTCACTCAGCACATGACAAAGACATGTTCACTCAGCACTTTTCAGCATGTGTACAACACCTGCATTACAGTTTGTAAAGTTTACATTGTCTGCAATGGTTTTCATTTCACTGGTTTAACATTTTCAGCACTTTCTCTGATTGAGAAAGAATTAACAAACATCAATGCAGAAAAGTCACTGAACACAATTAAGTTTAAAACAACTCTTATACATGTAAAATAAATAGCCAAAATTACATATATATTCCACTAGTTTGGTCTTGGCTTAAAAAAAAAAAAAAGGGAAAAAGTGATCTCTGGTCCTGTGATCTAATGATTTGCTGCAGCTGGGATATAAATCCTCTTTGCATGTTCACAGTGTTTTCCTGGAGTTCTCTCTATGATCTAGTCCATGAAACTGAGTTAAAATAAAGCAAGGAGTTATGGACAAAATGTTGTCCAGCTGGTTTGGGCTGTGTCTTCAGCTCTTGCAGAGAATTATTGTGCTGTTCTTCTGCAGGTTATCTGTGCAGGCCAAGACTAAAACACTGTCATCCTTCTATCCTAGTGTCCTACAATAAATTAGGGAGTACAAGCAAAACATCTGCGTGGGGAAAAAAAAATCTTCATACATTGCATAGTTAAGCACCTTTTCCTGAGATTTAAAAGAATTTAGCTCTACCCTCTTCCATCAGATGTCTTTGAAAGTCAACTAAGCAATGCTCTCCCCTTCACAATTTGTACAATGATCTTCAGCCTGCAGAGGTCCAAAAATTGATCATAAAATGTCTCATAAAGTATCAGAAAAATGAGTTTGTTATCAGCAGACTGGAATTCATTATGCAGCTATACATACCTCCACTGGAATATTTTTTTGGAAGCTCTAAATCAAACCAGATTAGCACACCAGCATTCTCCAGTGTATGCCTACAATCTGTTTTGGTTATCAGTATGGCTTGAAAGCCTGTCCCCGCATCTAATGCCTCACCTGAACATATTTTGCTGCAATTTCAACTCATAACTGCTTGTTTTATTCATGATGGATGTAGAAACCTGACTAAATTCTCCTTGCAGATATCTTTTAAGAAATATTTTCTTCAGACCAAAACTTCAGTATTCCATGACTGAAAGGCAACTTTAGCAGGTAGGTTTTTTTTTTCTGGGGAAGTCCCACAGACCACCCTGTATCCCAGCACTGTTTGGCAGCAGAAAAAGCATCTACTATCATATTCTGGGATCAAATATAGCCATGCTTTAAAAAAAAACTAACCAAACAAACAACCTCAACCAGTCACATTTTACAGGCAAAGATCAAGCTTTCAAGTTCAAAGCACCAACGATGAAAAAACTGACGTGACCCACCTACCAAGTGTGACAGCTCGCAGGCAGTGACAGATGTCAGAGTTGCCTCCCAGTTATACCTGCAGGTAACTTTTTTAAGCTGCTTTATCTATCACCTGCTTATGTCCGATGAAACATGTTGTATAAAACGATTGTAGAGCTAATCAATCAATTTTTTTCCCAATCCTTAATTATGGTTTTTCTCTTTCACAGACTTGATTAATTTCTTTACAGATCTTGCTACACAGCCATAACTTTCCCAAGTATCACATTATCCCAAACTGAACAAGACAGTTCCTGCTGAAGACCTACCAGTCCTCAGCAGAACGGAGAAACTGCTTCATTACCTTATTTAAAATGCTTCTATATGTTCCAGTATGACAAATGAATTTTCATGACAGTGATGCTGCTGACTCATGATAATTTAGGAACCATTACAACCCCCAGATACTCCCCCACAGAACTGCTGCCCTGCCAGCTGCTACTTGTCTGTGTAGGCAATATACCAAAACACAGTAATTTGAACCTATCTACACCAAAATGGCTGAATCCAAAGCTATTGTTTTCAGACCATTTATTGAATTTGTCAGGATCACATTATCTGTGTGTTCAGTAAGAACATTATTGCAATATAGGGAAGTGAAACCACCAAAAAGTACGTGACACAGGACAGACTCCCTGACGTGAACACTCTTCCCTTGGACATACCCAAGTCTTGCCTTTTTTCTAGATGTTGTGAGGTAAAATGCTCCTCAGCTCATCAGCACTCTGGAACTTTTCCCACCCCTACAGGCTCTCAGCTCCCTAAATACTAGAGGACACATTCCAGAAGGCCCAGTCAGCCTGAAGACGTTGAAGTTGTCATTAACCCATTTCTCTACTTTTAACTGGAGTTCAAAGTAGAGGAAAGACAGTTTTCCCAAATTAACAGTCAAGATTCACATTCAACATTGTCAGGATGAGAGATCCTTGCTGAGTTTTTTTTTTTTAAGATTAACATCAAAGGTCTTTTCAGATCATCTCACGTGAGTCCTGATTAATTCCTTGATGATGGATGACGCATTGCAACACAATGGCAAAACACTCCTCTCTGCTGAAAGGCTGGAGACCTGTTGTAATCTTAACCATACACCTTTACCAGCAACTCTGTGAATACCAATAATTTCTGTGCCCAGAATAATACCATATACCTCCCTGGCAGACTCAGTCCTTTATTTACAAGTTAATTGTTCATCACAAACTGAAGATGACAAAATTCCAAGAGAGTGTCACTCATTGCCACATACTCTGTATGTTTCAACTACGCTATGGGGAGGGGGTCACACAGATATCCAGAACCTAGAAGAGATACCAAAGTAAAACTTAAATTAAAATTCGTAATTTCTTCCTGTATTGAAAGAAAGGGGATTCTTAAAACCAGGAACATTTAGACAACATTATACACATACTTTCTTATCAAGAGCCACTAACATCACACAACAGAGCTGTGATCCTCCTTCCAGCGTGGAGGACAAAACTATGCAAAACACTGAACTGGAAATGATCACAAGATTCAAGGAGAAAACAAACCAACACTGGCATTTTTGCTAGATTGTCTGTCAGTCCTAGAACTTCAGTTGCTCCTGGCGAACTCCCTAATGTACAACAGTCCCTGAGGCACAAGGTCACATGCTGCAAAATATTTCTTTCTGAGCATCATTTATTGCACAAAACCTCAGTTATGTTTGGCTGCACTGGTTCAAAGCATTTTTGTTAAGCCAGACCTTGGAAGTGCAACTATTTCAGATTAGTCATATTATAGAACTGCATACACCAACACTTTGCAAAACTGTTTGCTGTTTAATTATAGAAAGATCTAAGTAGCATAAAGTGTGAAAATTCTTCTCCTGACTTTTGAAGACCAGCTACAGAAGGAGCTGCACACTTTAATCAAGAATTTCCAGCCTGGAGTGCTACAGCCTGATCACTAATATGCATGATCAATTAAGCCAAAATGCTTCCCTTCCTGCCTACTGGCACGCTCACAGCCCTGTCTAACCTACAACTTTTAGGTCTGCACAGCATTTGTACTTACACATACAGGGCAGCGGACACTTAGCCACTATCAATCTTTACCTAAATCCACTCCCAAATTTATCTTCTGACCATACAGTAACTCATTAAAGTTTGGCACATTTTCACAGGAACGTATAAAGTTACAGCACACAAGTTAAACAACATCCTGGCTTTCATGAAGTATTCTGAGCAGGACCGTGTTTCTGCCAACTTCACTGCTTTTCATCAAATCTGACGAGCAAAGAGAACATGGACTTCAATTCCTCTTGCTGAAACAAAAGCTACACATGATTTAGTTGGCATCCTGGTCACCATGTAAGTGAGAGTAAAATGTCTACTTACATTGCTGGGTTTGCAGAACCAAAACTAAACCACTCCTGCCCCTACAAATAAATTAACAGAAAACTTAAAAATCCCAGGCAAACTTCCTGGTACACACACTACCTCATCAAGTGCACAATCCAGTAACTGTGACCTGTCCCTGGATAAGTTAGAGCAACAGTCACCCCCTGGTTGTTTCTATGGACCTGCAAGGAAAAGCTGTGTCCATGCAAGCACAGCCAGCACTCTGCTGGAGAGAGGTGCTTTAAAGCTTCAGCTCTGCTGAACAGAGTCAGCCCTTTTCCAATCTCTTCGTACAGACAAACAAACAAAGCACACCCTGGAGTACACTTCACAGCTAAGTCAATTCAGCAGTTACACAACTAACTTCAAACAACATGTAACACTGAAAAAAAAAAAGAAAGGTAACTTTAACTCCTGAGCCAATAGTTTTTCTTCACTTTGTAAAGGCAAGAACTACATTATCTGACACCCCCCACACTCCTGAAGAAATTCACAGATCCAACCACAGCATTTTTCTGTATTAAAATAAGGATCCTACAACTCCTGAAATACTGTTTCCATTTAATGAAAATGCTAGTGAATATTATTTTTCCTGTGGTGACTTAATTTCCTAATTTAAAACAGGAATGTCAAGATCCAGTAACACCACACAGCAGTCACATTTGTGAGACAAGGTGACCATACCCTGTAAATATTCTCAAAGTACAGTTTTTTCCCTAACATTCAGAAAGTATGCACTTCCATTTGATTTATTGTATTTCCCAACTGCATTCTGCTCCTCATATTTCTGAGACGCTGCAGAAAAAACAGGATTTGCGTTTTTTTAAAATGCCATCTGTTCCCTGCATATTTTCACTTTAGGTCCTCGTATGATATCTGCAATGGAAACTTCTGTGTCATATAGGATAAAGGCTATAAACCAGATGAATATAAAATGTAGAGGGCTGCTGCACTTCCCTACAAACAGCTGTAAAAAAAACCCCAAAAACAACACGATAAGGAAGTATCACCTGAAGCTTTTCTATTCTAAATACTAAACTTCAAGAAGTGCTTCTTAAAGGGACTTTCCTCCAGAAATCATGTGAAAGAGTGCAAGAGGAAAAGCTGCTCCTCTTAAATCTAGGAATTTTATTTGTTCCTACCACTGCTCTACACCTGTTTCCTTCCTGAGTCAGAAACTGGAAGTTTGAAATACCGGTCTCCAAATGGATAAGCACGGGGAACCTTTCACTGAAATACCAGCCATATTCATTCATGAAGTAACATTTGCATAAGCTTTTTTCATAACCACCTAACATTTTTATAGAAGCAATGTCAACTCTACAGTAAACTCAGCTTTGATGGCGCTCCAATTATCTCAGCTGTTATCTCCATTCCCCCTCTTTGCTATTTCCACACTTCGCTCAGGCACTTGCAACGTTTCAGAGTATTATCAACATTACTAACACTTGTGTCACTCACAGCTCGGGGGCGGGGAAAGGCAAGCTGACCTACCTGGTCATGTTAATATAAAAAGATTTTTAAGCAACACTCTTAAACCATTCCACCATTAGTTATAAGAATTGAAATAGCTACTGCTCCTCTAAAGCTGTTTAAAAAAACTCGTAACTTGTGCAGACACCCACTGACTGCTCTAAAATCGTTCCAAAAAAGCTCGTTACTAAACCGAACTGAATTCAAAGTCTTAAATGGATGTTTGAAACGCTAGGCGCGTTCTGATCAAGTCCAGCCCCAGCCGTTCAAGTTAAACCACACAAGACCTTAGGCCAAGGGGGCATAAAACACACCGGACACACGGAAATAACTTTCACGCCGGAAAGAGCCGCCTCACGCTCGGGCCAGGCGCTGTTTCCCTACGAGCAGACACCGAGCGGCACCTGACAAGTTTCCCAGCCCCGCTGGCAGCGGGCAGAGCCAGCCGGGCCCCGGCTGCCCGCAGCACACGTGTCACTGCCGGGCGCCGACCGCCCCTTCCCGCCGGGGGCAGCCGGGAAGCGCGGCCCGGGAGGAGCCGAGGGGAAACGGCCGGGCCGCTCGGTTTCGTTTCCAGCCTACAGCGGGGGCGCCCCTTCCCGGCCCCCCGGGACTCACCCGCCGCCCC
>VZTG01003896.1:334528-346151 GCA_013397845.1 Melanocharis versteri
GGCCCCCCCGCCTCCCGCCCCGCCAATCAGAGGCGGTGGCTCGCAACGCCCTCGTCACCGCCTGTCGGAAGCAGCCGCAGACTACGCATCCCAGAAAGCTACCCGCCATGCCCGCCGTGCAGATAGCCGGGCGGTGCGCCGCAGGGCGCCTTGGGATTTGTAGTCCGCGTTTGAGAGGCTTGTCCGATGATCCGGGGATGCCGGATGGTAGAAAGCAGGAACGGCCGCACTGCTCCCCAGGAGACGTTCTCTTCCCCAGGCAGGAGACAAGCGTGTCTCTCCTCTGCCAGACCGACCGCGGACCTCGGGCTGAGAGTGACCAGCGCTGCTGTCCCCGGTATCGGCTCGGGTGGGCCGTTCCACGGCCCGGCGGAACACGATGGGCTGCGCCGGTTCCCGCCCGGACCGGTAGCGCTAAGCGCCGGGCGCCGTCGGAGCGCTTTTCGGGGCACCGGAAGCCGCCACAGTGAGGGGGTCCGGGGCGGTAGCAGCAGCGGCGAGTCCTGCCCGGTCCCCGGTGGGCAGAGTGGCCCCGCCTCTCTCTGGAATATGCACATATTCTCCTCTCCCTTCGCTCTCCGTTAGGAGAGTTTGGCTGCGCGGAGCTTTCTCTCCCGGCGCAGCAGGACCGGGAACTGCGGAGTCAAATCCAGGGTGAGCCGCCCGCCTTCCCCTGGTGAGTGTTCCACCCCGGCAGGGAGCTTACCTACAGCTTAGATGGGATGACTTTTCCACTCTTTTTTTTTGTTAATGATCGCTTTTTCCACGTGTGAGGAATTGCTCGTTTATAAGCTTTGTGCAGCCAGTTATCCCTTGAAGAGGAGATGATCCATGAACGGGAAGCCATCACCTGTTCCCTGATACTCGGTTCTTTAACTAGAAATTGTTCTTGCAACAGTTAATACAACTTTAGAACTTTCGTTCATAAAGCTGCCTGAAACTAAATATTCTGCAGTGGGCGAGGACCGATTGAATACATATTTAATAAATATATATACATCTCTCTAAATATATACCTATAAGACTCTTGTATTTGGTAAATGTAGACTGACTGATCTGTGAGCATCAGACCAACTCAGCAATTCATCGGTTTCAAACCTTCTCCTGAATTTTTCTGTTTTAGGGCACTGACAAAACAAATATGTTTCCTCTCATACAACGATGCTGCTTTAACACACCTTTCAAAGTAAGTTACTGAAGGCTTTTTTTGCTGATTTTATTGAAAAGTAAAATAGCAAAAGGTAGGACTGCGGCTTTGAAAAAAAGGTGGCTTCCAAGTTGGAGTTTATCACGTTTATCACTCAGCTTTTCTGGAATAGTTCATAGTTTCTACAGCACCTTTAGGCTGTAGAAACTTCTATAAGTTTTATAAAATTATTTTATAAAAATCAAATTTTATTGTCTCAAGGTCTTTTTTCCTATCACTTCTTGATGGAGTAGTGAGGGGACAGTAGCTCGTTTCTGGGGTGACCTTATCTTGTTTCTATATGAAACTGTTCTCTATTTTACTCTGAAAAGGACGGATATATCTTAAAAGTGCCTGAAGAATGCGTGTGTGGGGAGGGTTGGGTGGGCACTGAGTGAGCTTTGCTTGTGCACCCTAGAGAGCCCAGTTGCTCTTCATCAGCTGCACTGGGTACCTTCATTAGTTCAGTTAAAACCACTTGAAATTCAAAAGCAAGGACAGCTGTGGTGTGACCTGACCTGGAAAACCACTTGGTGCAATATTCAATAGGTAGTTTAGGTACCTGCAGATCTGTCAGCCTGCACTGTGCAGTGTTCAGAACAAGTTTTGTGCTTGCAGCTGCAGAAGTTAACTGGTCCCAGACTGCTGCTCTGTGGGAAGAATAAGACAACTTGGTCTTCCTTTGCCCTCTGGCTGCGAAGAGATGCGCGTCCTCTCTCAACATCCCTGAGCCTCAAACCAGCATCAGTTTACACAACCAAGCTCCAGGCCTTTCACACCTCTCTCCCCGTCTTCAAGAAGAAAACCCCTGCAGAATCTGAGGCAGAATCACAAAAAAGCCCGGAATCACTGAAGGATTCTCCCAAGCCAGCCCTTTACTTAAGCCTTGGGGGGCTAATTCCATTTGTGGCCGTGCCGCTGGCCATGGCCATCCAGGGGACCTACTGCCCAGAGCTGGCCTTTGCTCAGGTTGCCTACGGTGCTGCAACGGCCTCGTTCCTGGGGGGAATGAGGTGGGGGTTTGCTCTCCCGGAAAACAGCCCAGCCAAGCCAGACTGGCTGAACCTGGCTAACAGCACAGTTCCTCCTCTGCTTGCCTGCCAAGCATTGCTTTTCAAAGATGTCACTCAGGGAGCCGTAATGCTCATGCTGGCCTTAGGGATAGCGCTGCATTATGACATTTCCCTTCTTCCTACTTACCCCAGGTGGTTTAAAGTGCTGAGGGTACTGGGGACAGCGGTGATGATATTATCCCTGTTGGCCACTGTAGCACTGAAAGCTTTCTTAGAGGAGGAGCAAAGTGATGACAGAAAAATGTGGCAGAATACAAATTAACAAATCAATAACGAAAAGCTATTATCTGCCAATAAGGTATTTGTATGGAGTTCCAGGAGAAATAAAGACTGATTTGTGCTTAGAAGTCGTACGATGGCAGGGATCAAGATGCTTGTTCTTGAAGCAAAATGATTTTCCAACTGATTTTGAAGCTAGTTCAGGAGGGAAGGATTGTAAATAGCAATTACTTCCAAGGCAAGCATGAGTCTGTCCTTATCTGTAGAACAAAGAATCACTCCTGAAGGAGATGTTGCTGCCCTAGGAATTTAGAATGGAGATTCAAAATGACATGGGTATGAATTGCTCTGTGCTGAACTATGAAAAGTATCTGGTTTAACTGTAATGTGTGATCATGTTCTGAGGTGGGGAAAACAACAGTAACAAGGTGAAAGCAATTCTAGTTTGGTGTTTAGAGAAGTAGCAGAGAATTATGCAAAAGCACATTCTACTCAGTTGCTGTGTTGTGGAACAAGACTCCTATTTCACTCCTGTTTTCAGAGAAGGTACTGAAAATCACAGAATCACAGACTGGTTTGGGTTGGAAGGGACCTTAAAGATTGTCTTGTTCCAACCTCCTGCTGTATACAGGGACACCTTCCACTAGATCAGGTTTCTCAAAGCCCCATCCAGACTGAACACTTCCAGGGATGCTGTGTGAGGAAGTGCTCAGTGCAGTGTCAGGTAAGAAAGGACAGGTGAGGTTTGTTTGGAGTGGCAAGCCAAGGTCAGCACTCACCTGAAATGTGTCATTCAGCTGCTGTGCTGGGGTGGGGAAAAGCTGAAGGGGGAGCTTTGTGTCTTTGACAAGGTGCCACAGGAGACAGAAGGTGAACTTCCTACTCAGTTAATTACTGAAATTAAAAAGCCTATTTGGGCCACCTGTTCCTAGGTTTTGTTTGGATTTAGGGTTGCCCAGCAAAGGAAGCTGCATGCAACAGAGCTGTAAAGATCTGCCATACTCCTAAATTAAAGGACTGTTAACTTATGCTATGAAACAAGCACTCAAGTGCTGGCACTAAGGGATCAGATAATGGGACTGAAAGTAGCTTCTGTCTTCTCCCTCCTAAGAATCCATGTATTTGGACAGGTACAAATGGACTTGTAGCCTGCAAACCCTCCATGATGGGCCTATTACTGAAACCACTGCAGAAGCAAATGCTCTTTGAACCTAAGTCTTTCTAGCACATCATTTAGTGGAACAGTGCAAGATACAACCCAAGGCACATGGATTTTCTTTTCTAGTGTCAGCTACCTCAAGAAACCTATGAAAAGGGATGTGGGCATATTTCTTGTAAGCTTTTTATCAGAAGTATTTTAAGTACAGTATAAGATGCAAGAAGAAAGCTGAAAATTACATCCACACATGGTCTTAGGACCAGATAATCCTCATAGTTCTGTTAAAGCACTATTCTTCATTGTTGTTCAACATCAAATAAAGCACATATTGTCCCTTAAAATTTGTTACCAGTTCATTCTGCCAAGAAGAGATGTTTAGAAACCTGCCTGTCCTGGAGATGGAGCCATCTTGTATGATGCTGCTGAAACAGCAGCTCTGTACATCAGCCTGTCCCTTCTGCAATTTGTTAACCTTTGTATGTCAAACAATATATTAAACAATGATGGGTATCAATTGCTCTATGCTGAAAGTACCCTATTAAACAATATATTTCAGAGCTTTCTGAATATAAAGGAAATAAAATTGAGTTTGTGAATGAAAATGTTTTTTCCATTCCTTACTTAGACATGGCATCTTTTAAGACAGGTCTAGAGAAGAGTCCTGTCTTTGTCTTGGTTAGGTAAAAGAGGTGCTGAGGGTCAGAGACCATAATCAACCAGCTTCAAACATGACAGGATCAGTTACAAAACCTGGAGACGGTAACTTCAGACAACTGCAGACCCCCTCGAGCTCCATTAAACCAGGAAGTTTACAGGGAGGGATCAGAAGTAAACCCGTAGTTCCCAAACTAATAAAATACAGCTAAGGTGGTGTTTCTCAAACGGTTCCATGAGGGATCCTGAACTATAAAGAAGAAAGACTAAGAAATATTACCTGTAATTCCATCCCACAGAGGGCTGAATAGAGCTGGCAAGGCAGCCAGACTCCCAAGAAGTCTGAGTGATTTTATGCTGAGAAGAGAAATACCTGAGTATTTTACTGCAGAAGCGTGTTACTTCCACCACTCAAACAGTCACAATTTATAACCAATCTTTCCCTAGTGTTCTACTGGGAAATATGATGTCCAATAAAAAGAAAAAATGACCTATAATATGAAAGTGGCAGTAATATAGCTTACTAAGTTATGAAAGCAACCTATTCAAGAGCATTCCAGTCAGTTCTGAAAAAGCATTTTATTATGAAAAAATTTAAACAAGTTTATACTTGAAAAAAAACCAAACCACTAATTCAGATACTTAAGAAATTCTCTGAAGTAAAAGCACACACAAGATTATGGAACAATCAGAGAAACTCTCCATCATCTAGCATGTTTTAGCCCAACCCCATGTTAGATTTTAGGACCTAGATTATTAAGGTACCTGTAACACTCACCTTGGAGGATTTATTCATGTATTAATTTGTTAATTTTACACAGGGGATATTGACCTAAACAGCATGAATACTCCTTTGTCTACACAGTGCCAGGCTTCCTGTTTTGTGACATTCCAGTTGTGGTTTTGTGTTCCAGAATAACACTGTCTATCAAAATTCAAGCAGCCTCACTTCAGGCTCCATCCAAATCATCCACAGCTGTGCTGAAAATGCAACCACAGTGTGCAAAAAGGAACTTCAAATACGTTAATTAAATGAATCTAGAAATAACTCCAAACTCTTCGTAGTACTGCTTTACTAAGTGTATCCAAGCTAAATACAAACTCCTTAAGAGCACACTGATATCACCACTTTAATGCTAAATACAGCTAAATCTATCACAAAAAGCTCCATTGGCTCAAATTTGGATGAGGCAGGATACAAGATGTGGTAGTGAAGGTGAAGGAGCGTGCCTTGTAGAACAGCAAGTATTCAATGCCCAGTCTCAGCATGTGTCACACAGGGTAAAAACACATTTGACTATGGGGGAAAAAAAAATACGGGGCAAAAGTCTTTCCCTGTGGTTTTATACTAAGAGCAGTCCTAAACAGAACAGCCAGTCTAATGAATAGCATTTGCATTTAAAATTCACCAGAGCTTACACAAAAAGGGGCTCTACTGGCATCACTGACACCACTGAGAAGAAAAGCCAGTGCTGAAGGGGAATGGAATTATTAGAACTGTGAGGACAACCTTCCAGAACAGGAAATTCTCATCCACTCACCATTCAAATTTGTAGAGTGGCCAGAAAGTGAAGATCCAATTCATATTTAATGCCCACCATGTCCAGCAACAGAGAAGAGGCTCAAATGCATCAAGGTTGTAAGTAGAGGCACTAAGTCTTCCCTGACTGTTATCTTCTCTTCCTTATTTTCAGCCAGGAAAAGAACTAACGCCATCCAAATTGCCCATCTGATCTTACCTACAGGTAACTCCTTGCTGTCGACAGTAACCTACTTCCAGATTGCAAGTCTGGCTAAAATGCCAGCTGGGTAACAACCTGATTAATGTCTCTAATGTGTTGGAATTATTTCTCCAGATTTTTACAGGGCATATTCACCGTTTATTTCAGTGAGCTTAATCCAGTTGTAAGAGACATTCCTACTCTTAACAGAATACTTCCTGAGACAGACACTGGATAAGCCAATTTACTTTGAAGGGCTTTTCCTTTTGCTCAGGAAAATCCCTCTGATCTAATTCTCCACTGAAGCTCCTGTACTAAGAGAGGTTTCTGGCCAATGAAACAGGAAATCTGAGGAGACATATTTACTCATTCCTTGAATGAGTTTTCTTCGTGTTTTACAGCACGGCTACGCCTCCTTCGCAGCGGCTGGTGATCATGTTGGCAATTTCAGTCCAGCTGTCCATGTGAGGGTTATAAACTTCTACAGAGTCAGAGGTTACTGGAGCAGCAAAATCAGGACTGGGAGCTCGGCCTCCCGAGGCATAGAGAAGTCCATTCACAGCCACAACACAGACACCAGCTCTTGGGATTTTCATCGAGGCAACTTCAATCCACTTTTCCTAACAAGAAGGTGAAAGATTAAGAAATAGTTTTAGGGCAAGCCCCAGTTCTGATGAAGTAACTTTTAAAGCCTGAAGACTGAAACATATACAAAGGACACTATGTATACACTTCATAGGCTTAAACGTGGTATGTGTACAGTATCAAGAGGATTGTCAAGCCAGGAATGACAACACTTTCACAAGGGGGTCCAAATTGTGTTAGTCACTAAAGAGCAGATCCCATACTGTCTGCACACAACACTCCTCCCTTTCTTCAGTCACTGCAAGATGCAGTCAGTCTCCAAAATAGATCATGGTACAGTTTGAGGTGGGGGAAACAGGAAAACTAGATTCAATTTGAAAAGCAAAACAGATGGCACATGGGATTATGTTCTGCTTTTAAGAGTAGCTACTCTTCCAAAGAGCATCACAGAAACATAAGCAATAACAATCTGGAATAATTTCTTATCTTATTCTAGTCATGCTGAAATGCCACTTCATTTTGATGCAGAAGAAGATCCTCAAATTTTGCAATAAAAGTTAACTCTTACCTTTACAATGAATTTTTTCTCTCTATTCAGATTATTGAGCTTTCTTTGGCAGAGGAAAAATCTATCCTCTCATCTTAACCCTAAGAAGTATTTACCAAACTACAGTATATCTGTGCATGGTTAAACCACGACAACTACTTAGGACAGACCTTGAGATCACCAAAGCTTTGTTTCACTCAAGATAACCAGCCAGTAGCGAAAAGGAAATTCAATTTCCAGCTTTTTCTTTTGAAAGAAAGGAAGCAGGCTACCTCTGTAGCATCTTACACAAAGCTGATGCAATCTACATTTATGAAAAGAAGGGACTCTACCATACCTCTTCGAATGAGTATCTTTCTACACTAGCAAGTGCATCCTGAGATTCATTCCAGCCTCCCACAGCATAGATACAATCGTTGAGAGCAGCTACACCAAGATAGGCTCTTCGGGTGCCCATCGGAGCGAGCTCAGACCAGCGTTTAGAGATGGGGTCATAGACTTCAACAGAACGCAGCTCTACTCCTTCACTGCTGATACCACCAACGACATAAATCAAACCTGCAGAAACAGAGTTTCTCCTCTTTTAGGCTTCATAATGCAAAGACAGAAAATTACTGTCACAAGTTCCAGCCTGACATTAAGATGGTTCAGGAATGACAGAAAATCCTCCTCTTGCTCAGTAGTAGAATGCATAAAGCTTTTGCATGAGTAGCTTGAGGCTTGAGCACTAGAAGCTCTGAGGAAAGCAAAAACTAATTAAGTGCAGGGGAAGGAATTCAGAAGGTTGCAGCTGCTGACCTGGCCAGTATCAAATACTTAGTAAGCACATTTATTGATCAAGTATTTAGACATATTTGTCTTAAAATAACCTGGGGCAAGTCTTCAGATTGTCACAAAGAAAAACATGCAAACCCAAATATGGAAGATAAATAGAAGCGGTATCAGGAAAAACAATCAAATGCTAAAAGACTAGCTACATAACCATACTGGCAGCCATGTAAAAACTTTTCATGAGATAAAAGGCAGAAAACAAGAGAGAACTTCATAGTACTTAAATTCTGCAGGATTAAAAATAGAGTACTAAAACAACAAACAAGCGAGGCACAAGCATGTGTGACTGACAGCTCAGTACAAGACAAAGGTAAGAATTAATGACTGAGACATAAAACTTCAAAATCCAATGGCTGTTGGAACTGTTTATGGATATAAACTTAACAATGTTCACCTTGCATTTCACAACACCCAAAGCAGTAACGGGGCTTAGCCATGCTTCCTACCACATCCCAACTATTTTCTTCAGGATCGAATCTTTCAATTGTGTTGCCAATCTCTGCTCCAACCCAGCCTCCTGCAAATAACAACAAACACAGGAAGGAATTTAATGGCACAAAGTTGTGTATTAGCTGCATTTTTAGACATACAGTGCAGTGTTTCAGGACAAATTCTGAAATCAGCGTGCAGTCAGTCTACAATGGAGATAAGTTACAACTAAACAATAACTAATCCACAGAGATTTAGTATACATGTTAATACTTACGGACACAGCTCTTTTTCAAAACTTAAGTTTGCAAATTTGCAGCACCAAGATGTAATATTTAAGATCAAATCAGTTTACAAGTTCTATGAATTAACATCTTTAACTTCACCTGGAAAAACCCCACAACTTACCCAAAGCATAGATAGCACCATAGCATGTGCACACTCCCAGTGCACAACGGGGATGGTTCATGGAAGCCACAGTTGTCCACTGCTTAGTAACAGGATCATAACATTCAGTACAGTCAAAAATCATTGAGTTGTCCTCCCCTGCATAGTAAGAGCAAGAAGAGTCAGGGGAAATGCAATGTTTTGCACTGCAGACGTGGAAACATTCTTCAACTTCTTCCAGGACAGGCAACATTTGAATACAAGATTTATCTGTTAGCCAGACAGCCAACGTAGCAAAAGCTTCATTTATACCCAGAACTGAATCATCACTAGGAACCACTTTCATCAATAGTTCAATAGTTCATCAAATGTTACTGAAAACATCAGAGAGGTAAACAACCACAGTGCTGCAGGTTTCACTCTGCAGCACAACTGACTGGGTTTTCAAGACCAAAGAATGAACTCTGCGGTGACAAAAACAGTCTACATATGCATTCTTTCCTGATGGGCTGTTAGAGCTACTCATCACATCCTTGTGCAAACACACATAATGAGCCTTTCCAGGCAGGCAGACCACAAGTGGTCTGTCCTGTGCTACTGCCTTTTATGCTGTAGGCATAGACTACAAGTGAGAAAAGAAATTCCATTAGTGGTGGTACACAAAGCCCACAGAATAGCCAACATCTCTGAGTATATCTGCACATATCCATATGGTAACCTGTGAGTAGCTACACCATGAGAGGAGAGTGGCTTAGTAAAAACTGGCCAGCACAGGATCCCTAACAGGTATTCACAGAGCAGTAACAGTAGAGAACCAAGGAACCCCAATTCCTTTGTTATTACACCTAAAAGTTGTATTATCCTCAGAACCACTTACAAGAAGAATAATTTTGAAAGTCTCCATACATGAGTTCTCTAGCATTCATGTAAGAAAGAAAGCATATTTCAGCTGTTACCTCCAATGGCATAGACCATTCCTCCCACCACAGCCACCCCCAGCCCGCTCCGGGCCTGGTGGAGAGAGGACACTGTGGTCCAGTAGTGGCTGAAGGTGTCAAATCTCTCCACACAGCTGAGGGCTCTGCTGTCACTCCAGCGTCCTCCTTGCAGTCGGGTGTACCCACCTGGAAAGTAAGTGGAAAGGCCAAGTAAGAGCTTCCTGTTCATCCTCAAGCTCCTGTATCTAAACCATTAAAAATATTACAGTAAACAGCCATTAGCCACTTTCAGAAGGAATTGGATTTTTCCAAGTAGCTTTGTTTCTCCAGCATACAAGGAAGAATGGTTGCCTTGAAGGTCATGGAAATTGTGCTGAGCTGATGCCACAACACTACAAGTACTAGGATGAATAGTTTCAGTAAGATACAAGGATCAGCCAACAGCCTTTCCTCTCTAAGCCAGTGTTACTGCCCACAGGGTGAAACAAACATGTTCCCCTCCAATATAAAGCTGCAGCTTTGCTGAAAACTTGGAATTTCAAGTATCCCATCACATGAACCAAAGTATCCTGCACAGAGAAAACTTCAGCCATCAGAACAGAACATGCAGTGAATTTGCATACACCATTCCAGCAGCGAACCTCTGCTGACTTGCAGCTTTCCACCCAAGGCAAATTATTTTTGAACAGCAAATCTGGGCTTTGAATACCATGTCACAATGACAAGAAATGCGAGTTCTGGACTCCTCTGCAATTCTAATCAAAGCAACAAACACGGTAACTCAGCCATGATGAAACATTTTACTATCTTTATATATTTTGATTTTTAAAAAATCCTCAAGTATCTCCTTCAGTGCTGCATTCTGAGGTACTACCTAATTTGTTTTATAAGGTTCAAACAGCCACATTCTAACCTACTGCATAAAGGTATTTCCTGGCTTTCCTCCGGGGACGACCTTTGGAAGCCTGCAGAAAACTGCTGACCTTGTTCTCTTTGGGAGATTTAGAGACTTCACAATATTCTTTCAACAGAGTTTGCAGGGCCACCCGAAGACTGAAATCTGGAATACCTTGAAGAGTAACATAAGCAGAATAAGAATAAAATTAACAGAATTTAAAAAAGCACAGTGAAAAATAACAAACTGTAAGCAACTCAGTTGTAGAAAAATTACTAGCTTCTCCTACAACAGATTAGACAAATTAAGGTTGCCGACTTTTATAAGGCTTTTTCAAAAGCATGTTTTTAAAGTAAGCTGTGCTTATTTTTTTTAAAATAGAGCTTGTTTGCTATAAATATTTTCACTCATCATGCTATTAACATAAAAATAGTCCATCAAAGCCCAGTAACTCTGAAAAATACATGGTTTGCTCACATACATGCATCTGATATTCCTTCTTTCACTTACTTTCTATGTATTTTAACAGCCTTTGTGCTGGTAGCAGAGGGAATCGAACAGGCTCCAGTACTTCTACGACATATTTCTTTCTTTTCCCCACATCCTTCAGAATCCATTGCATCGCCGCTGTGAAAACCTGGTACTCGTCCTCGATGCTCAGGTCCTCGCTCCGCAGGATCTTCACGAGCTGCTCCTTGGTGAGCGCCAGGAACTCCTCCCCGCCCTGCACCTCCAGGAAGTGCGCGTGGATGTAGCTCTCGGTGAACTCCATCAAGTCGTGACAGGCGATCTGCTCGGAGAACTGGAAGAGGCCGATGCAGTTCAGCGGGTCGATCTGGCCCTTGAGGAACTCGCAGCAGAGCTCCACCACCTCGGTGAGCTGCAGCATGTCCGCGGCGACGATGAGCTCCTGGACGTTGTGCTCCGCGATGCTCACCACCCCTGCGGGCACCAAACCACAGCGGGGCCCCGCTCCAGCCTGCGGCCGCCGGGCACCCG
>VZTG01003910.1:14164-42507 GCA_013397845.1 Melanocharis versteri
GGGTGCAGCGGGAGCGAGGGACGGGCGCTCGGGAAGGGGCATCGCCTGCGCCGAGGGCGGGCCAAAAGGAGGGGCTGAGCGGGGACCTGGCGGCCCCGTCGAGCCCTCCTTGGAACTGCGCACCGGCCTCCAGCTCTACAGGCTGCCCCAGCCCCGCGTCTCGGCCCTGCCGGCAGCCGCTTCCCCCTGCGGTGCACCCGGAGAGCCCTTTCCGTGCTCAGACGGCCGGGCCTCTAAACCCGTGCTATCATCGCCCTCCGGTGCTGTGCTTGCACCGTGCCGGGAGTGCTGTGTTCCCGTAGCCTCCCGGTCCCCCAGTAGTGTGTCACGTGAGAGAACCTGCTGTCGGGAGGACAGGCTGTCCGGGTGTGTGTCTGCTCGTGGCTGGCTTTCCTTCAGCACAGCTGGCACTGCACCAAACAGGACCGAGCGGATGGATGTTGGGAAGTCCTATTTCCATGAAATGTCACAGCCAGAACCCCGTTCAGGTGTCCCAGCTGCTGCTGGGCTTGCTGCAGCCTGAGGATGATCCATTTTGCAGCCTGTTGAGCACGTGTTACTTGTGCTTCTTCGTTGGTCTCTGCCTCACTACCAGATCAAAATCAACATTACACCCTCTCTGGCTTTCCTGTGGCTGGCATTGCTCGGTCACTTTGGGGGTGGTGACTCTCACTGCTGGCTGGCGACGCTGCCTGGGGCTCTGTGGGATCACTTCCCTGCCTGCCTCCCCTCCTTCATGGGAGATCCCCCGCCTGCCTCTGAACAACTGCATTATCCTCCTCCAAATCCCTCTTTGGCCATGACGTCTGCAGAGCACTTGACTGAGATTAGTCTGTCATGTGGAGGTTCTTACTCCCCCACTGACCTGTGCTTTCCCTTCTGTGGCTGCTCTTGGCTTGTGTCTCTTCCCTGCTTGTGCAGCTGGCGGCAGCATGGGCTCTGCTCCTGTGCTGTGGTGAGAGTTCTGGGGGGAATGTGGGACATGAGTAGTTCCTTGCTCTGTCTGCTCAGGCACTAGCTTCTCCATCACAGCTTTCTTGCCTGTGCACTGCCCTCTCCAAAAGTATCTCTGATCAGGGTTTTTAACTGTATCTTTGTTACTATTCTGAGAGGTATCAATAAAGCTAAAGATTTTATGCCTTGTCGGTCTAGCATTCAGCTGTGTGGCTGTGAGGCCACCAGGATCAGGGTTCTCCCGGGTGCATCCTAAAGTCCTGCCTGGACTGCCCTTCAGTGCCTATTTTTTATTGAAAGCAATAATTGATGCTTTTATGCTGGGCAGGCAGCTGCACAGTGCCCTGAGCATGATCCCAGTGTTGTCCCTCAGGCCTTTGTACACTTGGCCCTGGTGATGTGTGTTTCCTTCATACCGCCCCGCTTGAATTTCCTGCTTCCTCCTCACTTGGCAGCAAGTGTCCTTGGATCAACACCAGTTTGCTGTGACAGCAAGTTGTGGACCGTTGTTCAAACAAGGGAACAGCAAGGAGCAGTGCTGCCTTGCCACAGCATTCGGCATCAATGAAGCACAACTGGAACAGCCTCCAGCCCTGCTGCCAGGTCTCCAGGAGGAAGCTGCAGCTTTGGCAGGGACTCAGAATCAATTTTTGGGCAGCATCAGTTAAGAAGCTGAGAAACTGAAGGTGGTGCTGGGATGCAGTTGAAGTGCTCAGGCACTTCTTAGTATTGAGATGGCTTGATGGTGCTGCTCGCAGTGTGTGCACAGGGAAAGGGTTCGAGCAGGGTTCAGTTTTTCCCAGGGAAAATGAAATCTGGTTATCCAAAGCTGGAGTGCGTCAAACTCAAACTGGAAATGAGCTGCAGATTTTGCTGAGTTAATCGTTGGAGTCCTTCATCTTGGGGTGGATTGGATGGGATTTCCTGAAATCTTTGTTTAGGTTGGAAGATATTTTTGTGAGAGATGTTTTAGTTTTATTTCAGAGATAAATGAGTGGTAGGATTTTCTTGATGATGCTTCTATCTTGAGTCGGGCCCAGAATCTGACCCAGTGTTTGTGACCAGCCACGCCTGGGCTTAATGGTTTCAGGTCCCGTATTGGAAACTTGGGTAATTTCGGTTGCTGTAAGCTAACTGTCTTCTTTCTCCTTTTGAGGTGTCAAGGGTTGTTTTTCCAGTAATTTGGACCTTTTTGAAGCACCTGCTTGCCTAATGCCATGAATATTGCAGTGAACAATGAGGAAGAAAAAGCTGTCCATTCCTGGTCGAGAATTTCCTCTGCAGGACAGAAAGTGCTGGAGGAAGCCCTCCGAGTCTTCAATCCAATGTCCAAGGACCTTTCGGACACAGAGACCCAGCTGGTGGCCTTCATCCAAGGCCTGAAGGAGGAGGGCTACCAGCCCACGATTCTGAGGAGTAAGGATGTGTACGGGTATAGCTCGTGCACGGCAGTCACACCGAGTCAGACAGAAGAAAACACAGGGCGCAACGGCGCCAGTGCCACTGAGCCCACTCAGAGTCCAGCCAGGAACTCAGTGGCAAAAGTGGCCCCTTTGCCCACCAGCATTCCAGTGAGCTCTTTGAAAGTCTCCAGTCAGCCAGTCTCCAAAGGGGATTCCACAAATCTCCTCTTGAGCTCCTTGAAGCAGACAGGATCTGGCACATCCAAGGCAGCAGCAGTGGGCTTCCCTACAAGCATGTATCCTGACGTGTATCCAGCCATGAGACTGTCGGTGGTTCTGGAAGCCCTGGTGCCGCTGAAAACCACAACATCCTGTTTGGAGTCCAAGTACACACAAGGACGTCTTGGGATCTCTCCCTCAGACCTTAAACTCCTCAAGACTCCAAGTCCACCAAGGCAGTTTTCTTCAGGCAAGACCACTAAAATAACCGAAGGCAAGGGGTACAAGCATTCGGTCAAGAAAGCACCAGATTCTGCCACCCGCACTTTAAACCTTCTGAAGGGACCAAAGGGTGGAGTGCTGCAGGAGAGCAACGCCTGCAAAGCCTCAGGAGTTCTCAACGGGAGAGTCACAGGCAGCTCATCCCAGGGCTGCACCACAGCACCACAGCCCAAGACCTTGAAAATCAAAGATAAGGAAGCTCTGGTGGGAAAAACAGAGTGGAAGGACAGCAGCACTTACCGGGAGAGCACTGGGCAGAAGAAGAGAAGAGCTACAGAGGCAAGAGAAGCACCACAGAGGAAAAAAGCAAATACCATTCCTGTTCGAAAGAAAACTCAACAGGCTCAGAGTACTTTGAACCTGCTGAAATTCCGGACCATCAAGGTGGGCAACTCTTCCTCTTATGATGAAGTGAGGAGGAGAGCACAGAAGATTCTTAGGGTCAACCTGTCCCCTGTGATCCAAATTCAGCCCTTGTCCCATTCTCATAGTGTCCCCTGAGTTTCTTCACTTTGTCACTTTTTTTTGTAAGTAAGTAAATACAAACCTGGCACCAGAGCGCAGAGAGGTTTAGGAATGACTCTGTGTCTCTGGTGCCAATATGCCGACTAACCTGCAGACAGGGCAGCCCACTCTTGTGCTGTTCCTGCCTGTCTGCCACTGCTGTGCAGAACTGGCTGCAGAAATCCAAACCCCTGTTTGGGAGTACGGGACGGTGACTCCGGCCAGCATCGAGCCGAGCAGGCCGGAGGGCTCACTTCCCACCATGCTTCCCTGAATGTGGCAGGCTGTGCTCTTGTGCAGGGGAGAACACAGGACTTTCTCATGACATTGATGCACTGTGATATTGCTCTTTTTCAAGCTGTACATTTACTGGTTTTGTTTTGATCAAATTTTATATAACTTTATTACCTATATATCTATATATCCATATATGTGCATATGGCCCAGGAGCTGTGGGAAGATGCACTTCCTCCATCCCTCTGAGATTGGGTTTGATAGCTTTTGTTCCTCTTTCACTTCAGCTAGTCTTTTGTTGAAAGGTGCCAGGATTCCTTTGTGGTTCAGTGTTGTGACAGTCTGTCCTGGGCTCCCTTGAGCAGCTCGGAGGCAGCTGTGTTGTAGCCACTTGTTTGTCTCCAGAATGCCAAACAATTTGGAGAATTACCAGCTGGTGGTTTTAATCCTATTTTCGGTATTACCTCTGTATAGCAGTGGGGGAGTATCACAGGGCTGCAAGTCTGTCTGACATCTCTAGGTGCCTCCTCCCTTTGTGGGTAGTAGAAGTTCTGAACTCATGGTAGGGATTTGCCTCCGAAGAGGATTCCTCCTCAGCACCCAGCATTGCTCTGCTCTCCTATACCCCAGGTGCAGCTATGGATCATGAGCTGTGACTGTTAGAGCCAAAGGGCTGGAATTGTTAGCAGGAATTCTGTAGTGTCCTGCACACCATGTAACTGCTTTGCTGTTGCTGGGTGTTCTAGGAACAAATTCCAGGTGCCGGTAGAGGAGACTGTTGGTTTTGGCTGGAGTTGACACAGGCTGTGTTTGAATGTATTTAGCTACATCCTGTCAGTCCCAGAGCTCAGTGGGATACTTGAGCCTGAGTTAAAGCAGAAAAGCGAAAAATTTGGGAGGACATATACTAGCACTTAAACACAGAGAGTCGCTTTCTGTGGTTTGTGGGGATGAAGCAGTAGGAGGGGAGATGGGCACCATGTTGTGGTGGGTGGCAGCCTTGCTATGCTGTCAAGGATGTTGTGAGAAGGTGTGTGGCAGGTGTGAGAGCTCTGTGTGGAAGGAGTGCAGGCTCTGCCATCCCCAGGAGGCTCTGCAGAACCGTTGCAGATGGCTGCTGTCGCCTCCCTGCACCGGGGGCACGCTGTCGGATGGGAACACAGGTCTGCCCTCTCTGTGCTCCACAGGGAGGGATCTACTAATCCCAGGAGAAACACTTCTTTGGAGCAGTTAGTGCTGCTGCTGTCACCTGGAAGGGACAACCTGGTGTCCTGGGGAAAGGAAGAGGCATTGGGCTGGGCATAGACCTGGCTCTGTACACTGTTGTATGCTCAGATCTCTGCAGCAGTGGTGTAATCCACTCATTCTCTCACCAGCTCAAAATACCCGTTGTCTGACCTAGTAATCTCTGTGAGTATTGGCTGAAGGGATGATTTCCCCAGGGAAGTCCCAGCTCCTTACATTTAAGCCCCGCCCCCCAAGCACCTGGTTGGATTTCAGTGGTTTATAAGAGGGGTCAGTGTCTGATCCTCAGCACAAAAAGGAAGACTTTGGTGTGGAGAGAAGAGAGGAGGCTCGTTACGGGGTGAGAGGGCAGGGCAGTTGGGCGTTCTGAGGTGCGTCTGGGTTCTCCTCTCACCCACGTAGAGCAGGGTGGAGGTTCTCCTTCACTGAGCAACCTGGTCTAGTGGAAAGTGTCCCTGCCCATGGCAGGTTAGTTGGAACAAGATGATCTTTAAGGTCCTTTCTAATCCAAACCCTTCTGTGATTTTATGATTCGGGGGATGATTCCAAACCCTGAACCCCACACTTGGGTTCTGAGTTGCTGTCAGAGATCATAACTTGCAGTGTTTGAGACTGACCTGTGAATGCCGCTGGTTGGCTGCCGAGGAGGAGGAAATATTTTCTTCTGCTTCTGTGTTTTAAAATGCCCTGGCAGAGAGTTCCCTGTCCTGACCTGGTGCTGGATGAACAGGGGCTCTCCATCACTGTCAACTGGCCAAAAATTGCTTTGCTCCTTTTGTTCCCACTCCTTCAGACCTTTCTCATTCCCACGCTCTCAAATGCCAGGTCTTGAAGTCCTGCACTGATGTTTCTCTTTTGGGCTGTTTTCCGAGGAGGGCTCTGAACTCCTGCCTGCGGTATTGCTGTCAGGCTGCTCAGCAGCTTCCCCTGTTCCCAGACCCTTATAAGGGCACTGAGAGCTGTCTTTGGAGCCTCCTCATGCAGTGCAGACGTCCCAGCTGAGCACTTGGCCTCCGCTGGGAAAAACAATGTACATCAACAAGGCTGAATCCAGGTCGAGGTCGCTTTTCCTCCAGCCTGAGCAGGAAGCTGAGCACCTGAGGCCGACTTACCAGGCCACATCCCTCCTCTTTGCTGTGTGTCTTCCCCCAGCTGCTCTGCTGCCTGCCTCCCCGCTCTTTTCTGTCACTTCTTGTCTTTCACAGCTTGAGTCTTTGTCAGTCAAGGACTTGACTTGTACTGTTGCTTAATACATCCAGCACAGCATCCAGCCTTAGTGCTGCCATGCCTTTCCCAGCACTGATCTGAGTTCTGTGCGTGCTTGGTGATGACAGTTTGCCCTGTGTCCTTCCTAGGCCACCAGCAAAAGGTTTTCAGCTCCACAGGGAGAGACAAGCTTTGGAAGCGCCTCTGTGTCACTGAGACTCCTGCCAAGGGAGTGAGCACTCCATAGCTGTGTGCACAGGGACTTGCCCTTCACCAATCCCATCTCTGTCAGCTCTCCTGCACGTCTCTAACAGACCACGGGGGCCTGAGCGACAGGGCAGCGCTGACCTCCATTCTCTGCCCTCCTGTTGTCTCTTCATCCTCTTGCAGGTGCTTTGGGAACTTGACTGAAAGGGTTCCAGGTTTTTATAGAGGGCCTTTACAGCCTCTGTGCCCATGCCAGCAACTGCTGCCCATCAGCCGGTACTGGCAGAGGGGGTGCCTCAATCTGGTGCAGGTTGGCTCCACCGTCCTTCGACTCATGCCCAGGTGTGGATGCTCCTGGTGTCCTGGGTGTGTAACACTGATGTGCACGAGGCTGCAAAGGGGCTCTGTGTGGATGCTGCTCTCTGCTGTTTAGGGAAGATGAAGGATTTGATCAAACCAGAGCTACCTAAGACCTGGTATAACCAGAGGTCTACCCCACAGGTCCCTTCCATCCTATGTTATTCTGTGGCAGCAGAGTAACACTTGCCTTCCAGGGATCTGTGCAACAGTAACTGGCAGGGCCCATAGAAATGCATTGCCCGCAGCACTGTGTTCTCTGCTGGGCATGTGGTATGCACCTTGTTCAGACCTGTTTCTGTATTAGTCACTTTGAATTCATCCAAGTGCCTAACCTGGCCTGTGTTGTTCTGGGCACTGTGACAGCCGAGAGCGTTGGAGACTCTCTTAGACTCTCTTAGGAATGCTTTTAACACATGGATTTTTGCCACTGTCACTTCTAGAAATGATTCGGCTGGTGGTCAAAGGGCTGTTCTTCCAACTGATTTTTTGGAAATAATTTCTCCTTTTGTTCAGCTGCCAAGAAGCAGTTTATGCTTCCCCTCCACCAGACAAGGTCCTTGAGCTTCCTGCATGCTTCAGATGTCCGTCAGCAAGGTCCGTGGGGAGAATAGCTTGTCCAGCAGGCAGCTGAAGGGGAAGCTGACATCAGATACCAGTTGAAATCACAATGTTAATTGGTAGAAATGTTCTGAAGCTCATGTCCACTGTGATCAGATTTCACCATCTGCCACTGCTTATGGTTGTAGAAGTTTCTCCTCAGCCTCTTCCCTGCAAGCCATGTAGCGTGTTGCTGCTGCTTCTAAACTATTTGCATCCCCTCTGAGCCAGCTGCTGTAGCAATCCTTGTACAGAATTTCTTAAGCACTTTTTTGCAAAATAAGAAGAGATTATTTTGTTACTCCTGCTTGGCAGTCCACAAGTGGTATTTCAGTGTGTGGAGAAGGTGTGCTCCCTGGGGTGCTCACCTTGCTGGACAGCTCTCAGACTAGTTCATACTAACAGGGCTGGGGTTAGTGGACTGAGACCCCCCCATTGCCTGGTGCTTCCTTCCAGCTAGGAACACGGCAGGGGAATCGGCAGCAGAACGGCACAGATGGGCGATGCTGCGCATGCGGCTCCGTGGTCCTGCTCCGCAGCTGCCCGTGTTCTGCAGCCTGTCCTCCAGGCCCCTCTTGTACACCAGCAGCAGTTCTCCACCCCAGCTCCAGCTGTGGCAACAGGGGTTGGGAGGCTTTGGGTTTTGGAATTGAGCACAGAGTTTGTGCCCTTTTAATTGTGCTTGTGTTCATGGCCAGAACTTGCCAGCATGTGGGGGGTGCAGCCACCCCAGCTGTTCTTCCCCTTCGGATCCCAAGTTCCCTGCCCTGTCTAGGAGCTGGGCCTTTGGCCATGGCTCAAGGGATCCCTGGGTATGGAGAGCAGGTTTGTCTCTCAGCTCCAGCTGGGCAGTGTGACTCGAGCTGGGCAGCTTCCCAGGCGGGAAGGCAGGTTTCAATGGGAGGATCCTTTTCTTGGCCATGGTTGGCAGGATCAGTGCTGAGCTGTGGGGCATCAGCTGCTCAGCCAGGCTGGTTGGTTTGTGTGGAAGTGACAGTTTCAGTCTTCAAAATGGCACTGGCCTGTTTACTCCTGTGCTCATATGGGGATGGCCTTCCAGGAGCTGAGGTGACTCATGGAGAGGACAGCAGTTTTGGGATATCTGGCACCTTCCTGACAGTGCTGCAGCCCTCAGGCCCTCAGCTTTGCCAGCTGGGTGGGCTGGCACCACCTGTGGAGAGCACAGCAGGGCAGGATGCTCCTGAGCTCTCACATTTGGGACTTTGCTAGAGAGCACCAGGCTAGGGTTTCCCTCTCCTCGCAGACTGTTCTGCCTTGAGCTGGGTGCTGTTAGGAAGGTGCCAGGTGCCTCAGAGGAATCTTGTCCCAGAAGACGTGAGAGGCCAGCCCTTGTCCCCAGGTCATCCCTGAGTGTCGAATGAAGCTTGTCTGTACGTGTGACACTGCTGGAACTCACAGGTTGGCCAGCAGCTTCCTCCAAAGTCATGGTGCTGAGGCTAGACCCCTCCCTTTGCTTAGGAGCACCAAGGAAGTCTGGTGAAAAAGTGAGAAGCTGGGAGTGGGGAAAGCTAGAGGTGCCAGCAGCACCTGGACAGCCAGCAGCCTGCAGCTTCTGTGTCTGCTGCAGGAGATGTGCGAACAGAGGAGCCAAGGCTGTGGCATTCCACAGCACTGTCTTCCCTCCATCCCTGCCTGGTCGCAGAGCTTCCCCTGCCCTGCCTGGCAGCAGTACACAGGCACTGGTGCTGCAGGTGAGCAGGAGTCCTTTTGGAGCAGTCTCCCCTCCCAACCCTTGGTTTCCATCCTTCATCAGTCTCACAATCTGGCCCTGCTCACGTGGCCTCTGAAACACTTTCCCCAGGGAGTTCCTTAAAGGCCTTATTATCGTCTGGGACTCTCTCCTTATTGTCTTAATTAGCCCTTTCCGTTCCTGTGTTCCTGTGGCTACAGGCAGCCCCTGTGAGTGTCTGGTGATTCCCACAGACACGTTAGGCACATGGTGCTGTTTTAAAAGAGAAGGTGCTGCAAAGCTACCCCCAGAAATACCTCCCCTCCTGCCCCTGCTCCGCTGCACTGCCCAGGCCTGGGTTGGGACGAAACGAGTACGTGTGTTTGTTCACGGCGGGGTAGGTGTCGTGCGACGCCCTCCCTCCTCCTGGCTCCCGGTGCAGCACTCCTGAGGAGTAGCATTTCCTGAGCAGAGGCACGGCAGCCGCTCCAAGTGACACAGGGGCTCTGGGTGGGCGCTGCCTGGCCGCTTGTGCTACTCTCTGCCAACCAGCATCTCCATGAGAGCCATCTCCACGCCGCAGCATGACCGACCTGCTCCGGCTGAGACCGGCGCCATGGGCTCCGCTGTGGCATTCCCTGGTGTTTGGGCATCCCAAGCAACGGCTGGGGAGCAGCAACTGCAGCCCGCAGGAGGGCGAGTAACAGACTTTGTATGATGATTTTACAAATGACCATCTTGTTCTTGAGTGAACTTTTTACCGTTTCATTTGTTTGTGTAGAATGTTTCTGAAGTTCTAATAATATTTAATGTTAATACAAAGCTGGGCTGTTCCACACTCAGTGTTGTATATTTTGGAATGGCATTGCTTAGTGAAAAGACAGCATTAGTATTATTCCACTCTTTGGAGGGAATGGGACAAAAACCAGACTGTCTTTTTTCTCAAATGAAGTGAACTTTTTGTTATGAAGTCCTAGCAGGTGTCCAGCCCTTCAGTAAAATGGTGCTCAGAACCACCCAATGTGTCCAGCTTTTCTTTGGGCTATGATCAACGGCTCCTCCCTGGGCTTCTGCTCCCAGCCCTGTGACAGCTCCATGGGATGGTGTCTCCTGTGTGCCCAGCTTCTGCATGCTGCGTGGGGCACGCTCAGCTGCAGACCACACCCCCAGCTCTTCTCCCCAGTTCTCCCAGGGAAGTTTGGCATTACTCAAACTCCATTAAGGATTGCCTAGTTTGGGGTGAGAAGTACCCCGGATGCGTGTCACTGGTGCCGAACTGCGATAAATCCGTAGTCCTGGTTAGTTCCTAGAAACATGCAGGGTGGCACTGTGCTCTGCCACCCCCAGGCTGCCTGCCCACCGTCCGGCTTCTCTCTGAATCTGCCCACTCTGCAGCCGGGACCCTCTGGCCGGCTAATTCAACAGAAGCACCATTGTTCCACGGTTTGCGATCTGGATCCAGTTTGTGCTGCAGGGCTGTCGGTGCACTGACCCAGCACTAATGGTGGTGAGACCGTGGCCCTGGGCAGACAGCAGCTCCGGTGTCGTGCTGGAGCTCATTCCTCGAGAAGGGAAGTGGTTAAGCAATTCTCTGCTCACTGAGGATGTTCGGGAAAGTGTTGGCTGCCTGCTGTGCGCACGGAAGTCGGTCCGAGCAGGGCTGGCCAGGCGTGAGAGGCTGCCCCCGGAGGCCAGGGGCTCTGCCGAGGATGGGTGGGGGGGCCTCTGCGCTGCTGCAAGAGTGCCCTGATAGCTGCTGAAAGGTGCTGGGGGAGCGCGGCTCCGGGTGCCCGAGGAAGCGGGGGATGCTCGGCAGCATTGAAACGCTGGTGATGGAAGGCAGAGCTGCTGGCAGATCTCCGGCCAGTGGAGCTGCCCCCGGACAGGCCATCTCCCCGGGCAGACCTGGGCCACCCCCATGCGGTCAGCTCTGGGGCAGACGAGGGGATTGCAGCTTGGCATGGGAAATCAGAGCAGCCTTCAGGGAGGTGCCTGGACATGGACTGGGATACCTCGGTCATCTCTCACATCCCGCTGAGGATCCCTCCCTCCCACTTTTACTTCGCTTTTCAAGGCCACAGATCCTGTTACAGTTGCCTTTATCAGGCCTCTTTGTATCTCCTCAGAGCAGATAAGGTTTGCTTGACAAAATCCTTTGACGCAGACCCGCTGGCCAGTGCTAATGGCTCTTTGTCGGTTCATCTCCTGCCAGCTCTCCCAGCTCAGAAGGTGGTGGTGATGCCTGACCACCAGCCTGCACTGCTGGAGCCTCGCCGGGTACAGCCTGGCCCCTCCTCCAGGCTTCCAAGTGCCTTGCGTGGCTATGGGGAGCTGGTAGGGTACTGCCCACAGCATCTCTTGTCCTGAGGTGCCTGGCTGTCTCAGGGGGTCCCTGGGGGTGTGGGCTTTGGCATCCCTACGGCCGAGAGCTGCTTCTTTGTCTGCCCATGACCTTGCTTGGCGGCGGGCGGCCGGAGCGTGGCCTTGGCGTGGGAGAGCACATGGCTCCTCTTCCTTCCTTCGGCCTCGGCTAATAAAAGGCACTATCCCTGCGTGACAGTGAGGTCTCTGTGGAACCCGGCCCTGGTGCACAGCCGTGCTCCCTGCAGGGCTCCAGGGCTGCCGGCTCAGCACCCAGCCCGGCCCGTCCAAAGGATCCCAGGCAGCACCAACCAGCACAGGGTGAGTGGGGCATGGCAGTGCCCACAGTGCCAGCACTGGGCATGAACAGGGTCCATCTGGCATGGGTACCGGCGTAGTGCAGTGCAGGGCTCCCGGTACCGCTGCTGGAGATGTGCCCTGAAGAGGCACAGGCGGGCCCGTGCAGTGCAGGGCGAGTCGCAGCCAGGCTGCCTTGTCTCAGCAGCCGCACGTGCCGCACAACCGGGCACAGCAGCCCTGTGGGAATGCTGTGCCTTCTCCTGGCCAGCCTAGGCACAGGACACTGCTGTGTCACACGTGGGCCGCCGCCAGCGTGTACCTTCCTCTGCTTCACCTTGGCTAAAGCTCGGTGCGGACAGGTCCCTCCCATCGCCTGGCACGGCTGCCGGAGGAGGAGACAGGCACCGGCCGCCCTCCTCCAGGAACAGCAGCTGAGCCCAGCCCGAGCCCAGCCTGAGCCCAGCGGGTCGCCGACTCCGCAGCCCACCCGGGCCACCAGCCACCTGCCCAGCACCTCAGGCTCCCACGGGCACAGGTAGGAGCCGGTGTGCCGTAGGGGAGACCCTGGGCCCGGCACAGCTCTGGGGCATGGCACAGCCCTTGGCACATGGCACAACCCCATGGCACGGGCTGCGTGCTGGCAACTGGCATGAGGCAGCACACAAGGAAGGGGCTGCGGGGTCCCTTGGCAGTGACAGTCTGGGTACCCCCACTCCTGCCATGCGCTTCCTGGGGCTGACGTGTGCCGGACTTTGCCCAGGGAGCTGTGGCAGTGGGGAGGGACAGGTACCTTAGGAGGGACGTTCCCATCCGGCCACATCGTGGCTGTGCCCGGGTGAGCTCCTGGTGGAACAGATGTCCTGCACGGCTCCACCCTGCAGCGTAGCCGTGCGGGTGCCTTCGCCATGGGACATCCGCAGGTGGGGCAAAGAATGGTGCAGTGACTTCTNCGTAGCCTGGAGACCGCCGTCCCTTTCAGCGGGCAGCCCATTTGAATAAGAATCGTACACTGAGAAGGGGGGCCAGCAGCCGCCATCCCATCGCTGCCCTTGCCCCAGCTCATTTCTGCGCGCCCAGCCCAGGGGCAGCGGGTCCCGCGCCGGCCTCGCCCCTGGCCTTGGTCCCGCCGGACGCCGCAGGACGCCAGGTACCGGGGGTTCGCGGGGCTCGGGGACCCTCGTGCCAGCACGTGGCTCTGCACCACCTTGCCTACCGCCCTGGCATGGCTTCGAGCGGGGCGGGTGCCAGGACAGAGTCGCGGCTCCCCCCGCTGCCCCGAGCCCCCCTGCCCTGGGCTGGCTCCGTGCGGNAGCAGGCACGTTCCTGCCGCGCCGTGCCGGGAGCCCAGGGAACGCGGTGCCTCTGGCTCGCCAGCCCACGAGGCGCCCTTTTGTTTGCCGGCGGGGCCCACCGTGCCGCCCGGGGGCCGGGGCGTGCCCGGTCTGCCGACGCCTGGCCGGCCTGGCCTCCGCGNGACAGAGTCGCGGCTCCCCCCGCTGCCCCGAGCCCCCCTGCCCTGGGCTGGCTCCGTGCGGGGGACAGGAGGGATGTGTTTGGGCAGAGCCGGGACCAGGCTTTGATCCAGCACTTGCGAGGCTGGGAGCGGGAAGTACTGGGAGAGAAGGAAACACAAAAGGCAGCTTCAACCTAAATTTAACAGCGGGACCCCGGCCAGAGTCAGGGACGCCCTCGCCCAGCCGGCTCCGGCGTTCCTGGCTCCCCTCCCAGGCTAGCCCTGGACCGGTGCTGGTACCCCCCAGGGACACTGGTGACAATCAAAAGGATAGTTCCATTCTGAGCCAGGCAGGATGGGGAATGGCACAGTTCATGTGTGTGTGACAGTCCCCCAGAGCTATTCAGGTGGGCACTGGATGTCATCCTGGAGGACTTTCAGATCCAACTGCCTCAACTGCCCGATTCCTCATGCCGTCCCCGGAAGCACCATTATGCCAGTGCAGAGGGGTGCATCCTGGACTGCACGGTCATGCTAGAGCCAGGAGAGGACAGGCACCAGCTGCTCTGCACCCCATGCCATACCCTGCGCCCTGCCACAGTGCCATCTCCATGTCCCACCAGGTAGATCCTGTGGTTGCCCATGGACCTCCTGGCACTTGCTCTCCTCCTGGGTAAGCGTTGGCCTCAGGGGCACCCTGCATACCCACAGTCCTGGGAACTGTGGTGGTTCAGGGACCCCAGTCTGGGTGGAGGGTGCTGGGCAGCGGAGGTGGTGGCAATGGCGATGCTTCCTGCCTGGCAGCGGCCATGGCCTGACTGCCACAAAACCCAGCGGGGAATCCAGGCTGCACTAAGCCCTGTCGGGATTAGCAAGCGCCTGACCTGGCTCCCGACTCCTCCCGGCACTTCTCGGCACCCTGGGGCTGCCCGGGCCCCCAGGAGCACTGGCAGCCCAGCCCCCCACTCATCCCGCTCCCTGCCCCTGGTCACGAGGCCGCGGCACTGCTGCCAGCACCTTTCCGGATCATGGAGCTTTGTGCTGCATCAGTGGGCCGGGATGCAGGGATGGGACTGGATGGGACGGCTGGGGGGGGGGTGGGGGCATGGGGGAGCAGGGGGTGGACAGGTGCCCCAGCGCAGCCCCCAGCCTATGCCCTCATGCTCTCTGCAGTGGGGGGACTGGTGGCAGGGGGCTGGCAGGAACCTGACCTGAGCCACGGCTGCACCCGTGGCAGCTGCTACCCGGCCACTGGGAACCTGCTGGTGGGGCGAGCCACCCGCCTGAGTGCCACCTCCACCTGTGGGCTGGACGGGCCCCAAGAGTACTGCATCGTCAGCCACCTTCAGGTGAGCCCACCCAGCCCCAGAATGGCTCCGGCACAGACCCACAGAGCCAGGCACCAGTGCAGCCTCCAGTCACCCATCCCTGATGGTGTCACTCCCTGGCACAGGACTCAGAGAAATGCTTCACCTGTGACTCACGTGACCCATCCCTGCCTGAGAGCCACCGCATCGAGAATGTCATCTACCTGAGCAGTCCTCATGACCAACGGACCTGGTGGCAGTCGGAGAATGGTGAGGTCAGGGTGGCAGTGGGGTTGCCCCATGTGCATATGCTGTGGTGCTGCGTGGCCATGGGGGTTTTCCCCAGCCTCAGCCATCTCTGTCTCTCTCTGTCTCCCAGGTGTGGAGCATGTCAGCATCCGCCTGGACCTGGAGGGCGAGTTCCACTTCACCCACCTCATCATGAAGTTTAAAGTGGGTCCTGGCACATGGATGCCTGGGATGGGATGGAATGGGATGGAATGGGATGGGACAGGATGGATCCAGGGGGGCTGTGGGTCTGGCCCCCATCCCATCTGGGTGTTCTGCAGACCTTCCGCCCTGCGGCCATGCTGGTGGAGCGCTCAGCTGACTTTGGGCACACCTGGAAGGTGTACCGCTACTTCGCCTACAACTGCTCCAAGCTCTTCCCTGGAATCCCCAACCACCCCTCGGGGCTCGTGGATGAGGTGCTGTGCGACCAGCGCTACTCTGAGATTGAGCCCTCCAGCCATGGGGAGGTGCGTGGGGATAGGGCGGTGCAGAGCAGGGTCGGGGTCTTGGTGGAATGGGATCATTCATTACTTCCTTCTCAAAGGTCATCTTCAAGGTGCTGGACCCCTCCATCCCTGTAGCAGATCCCTACAGCCCAGACATCCAGGGTACGTGGCCAGGGGTGTCAGGGATGCAGGGCTGGCTGGCATCAGGGCAGGTGCTGACAGTGACACACCCCCAGACCTGCTGCGTGTCACCAACCTGCGGGTGAACCTCACCAAGCTGCACACACTGGGGGACAACCTGCTGGACTCACGGCGGGAGGTGCTGCACAAGTACTACTATGCTGTGGATGAACTGGTGCTGCGCGGGAGCTGCTTCTGCCATGGCCACGCTGCCCACTGTGCCCCAGCACCGGGTGCCCCGACACCCTCTGTCCCCGGCATGGTGAGGCACACGCACCCACCAACACGGCACGGTGCCCCGTGGGACCCGGCAGCCACACTGAGCTGGGTGCTCCCCCCAGATACACGGGCGCTGTGTCTGCGAGCACCACACGCAGGGGCTGAACTGTGAGCGCTGTGAGGACTTCTACCATGACCTGCCCTGGCGCCCGGCCGAGGGCTCCAGCACCAACGCCTGTCGCCGTAAGTGCCAGGGCTATCAGGCTGTCCTGTGCCAGGGGTTTTGGGGTGCTGCAGGCTGTACTTCGGGGAGGTTTGGGGTTGTGGTGCTGCATATCAGAGTAAGGAGAGCCCAGGCAGGGGAGGTTTGCCACTGGGGGTGCTGCCTGTCAGGTGTGGGCTGTGGTGCCACATGCCACACCACGGTGCTGTCCCTGCAGGCTGTGACTGCAACGAGCACTCACGGCAGTGCCACTTTGACATGGCCGTGTTTCTGGCCACGGGGAACACCAGTGGGGGTGTGTGTGATGGCTGCCAGCACAACACCATGGGCCGTCGCTGCCACCTCTGCAAGCCCTTCTACTACCGGCACCCTCGCTCCGACATCCGGTCCCCCACTGCCTGTGCCCGTGAGTGTCCTGGGACCCCAGCCCCACGGCTTGTCCCAGCCCTATGGCTCCCGGTGCCACTTGCTCCAGCCTCACAGCTCCTGGTGCCAACAGCCAGAACTCGTCATGATCCTCTCTCTTGGCAGCATGCGATTGTGACCCGGCAGGCTCGCTGGATGGAGGTGCCTGCGATGGGCATACGGATGTGGAGCTAGGCATGATTGCAGGGCAGTGTCGTTGCAAGGAGAATGTGGCCGGTTCCCGCTGCGACCGCTGCCGGCATGGCGCCTACGGCCTCAGCCATGGCGACCCACAGGGCTGCCAGCGTGAGCTGGGAGCCAGGGATGGCATGGGAGGAGGGATGGGAATGGGGATGGGGGGATGATGGAGGGGTATGGATGAAGGGATGGTGATGGGACGGATGAGGATGGAGGGATGGAGGTAAAGGTATGGTGATGGAAGGATGAGGATGGAAAGTTCTGGGATAGAGGGTGGAGGTAGAAGGATGTAGGATGGAGGGATGTGGCATAGTTGTATGAGAATGGATGGAGGGATGGTGATGGAGGGATGGGAATGGAAATGATGAAAATGGATGGATGTGGGATGGGGAAGGAGGGCCATGAAGGATGTGGGCTGTGGTCCCACTGGCACCCCCTCACATGTGCACGTGCGGGGGCAGCATGCAGGTGTGACCCACGTGGTACGGTGGCGGGCAGCTCCCCGTGTGACCCCATCAGTGGGGACTGCTACTGCAAACGCTTCGTGGCTGGACGCTCCTGCAGCCAGTGCGTGGTGAGTGCCCCAGCCTGCCCCACACCGTGCCTGTTGGCCTGACTTTCCCCAACCCTATGGCAACCCCCAGGGCTGGGTTGGCCCCACACCTGCCCTACATGTCCGCTCCTCACTGCAGCCCGAGTTCTGGGGTCTGAGCTACGACTTGGGGGGCTGCCGGCCCTGTGCCTGTGACTTCGGGGGAGCCTACAACAACCGGTGAGGCCCAGCACAGCACCTGGAGGGGCATGGGTGGGGGTGAGAGTGGGGACAGGGCTGGGGGTCACACATGGGAAGGGAGGGATGAGGACAAGGCTGGGGAGATATGAGGGCCGGGATGGAGGGAGAAAGAGAGGGATCTCTATCCCCAGAGATGGAGGGATGGGGACAGAGATGGAAGTAGGGATGGATGAAGACACAGACAGACAGAAGGACAGATAAAGGGACAGGATGGTCACCCCCAGGTGCTCCATGGAGGATGGGGCATGTCCCTGCCGTCCCCACATCATGGGGCGGCAGTGTGACCAGGTACAACCCGGCTTCTTCTGTGCCCCCCTCGACTACTACACCTATGAGGCCGAGCAGGCCACCAGCCATGGCCACAGCCACCCCCAGCTCCCGGTGAGTCTCCTTGTGCTTGTGTATGGCTGTCACTGTGCACCATGCTCCATGCATAGCTGCTGCTGTGCTCTATGCATGGCTGTCACCCTGTCCTGCATGTGGCTGTCACCATGCCCTGTGCATGGCTCTCCTTGTGCACGGCTATCCCTGTGCATGGCCATCGTCCCCTGGCCCCATCCCTGCAGGGTGCCGTTCGGCCGGAGGTGCCCCAGGACTGCCTGGAGTATGACACCAGGGAGCCGGCGGGGCGGAAGGGACGCTCGCGGCACCATCGCAGCTCCCCCCGTGCTCCCCAGCCCCCTGTGCCCTCGCGCCGCAGCCGCCAGCAGCCCCCCAAGGTGAGCCCTGGGGCGGTGGGAGGGGGCACAGTGAATCACTGCAGGGCAGAAGTGGCCAGGAGGCAGAGCCAGGGCCACACTGTGCCGGTGCCCTCCCCAGCCGGATGTGGAGGAGGTGGTGCGGGACAGTGCCGGGCGCATGGTGACGTGGACGGGCTTGGGGTTCGCCCGGGTGCGGGACGGGGCTGGCCTGACCTTCCGCGTGGACAACGTGCCCTACCCCATGGACTACGAGCTGCTGCTGCGCTATGAGCCCGAGGTGAGCATGGTCACGACCACGACCGTGGTGTGTATGGCACAGCACAGCCCTGACACTGCCTTGCCTGTCACCACAGTCAGCCGAGGACTGGGAGGCCGTGGTCAGTGTCAGCTCCCGGATGCTGCCCACCAGCTCTCGCTGTGGGAACCTGCTGCCCTCCGAGCAGATGTACCGCCAGAGTCTGCCCCACAGCCAGAGGTGCAATGGGATGGGCTGGGGTGGGCTGGGAATGGGGACAAGAAAGGTGGTTGGGTCCTACTGCTATCCTTTTGCTGTCTCCATGGCCCGTCTGTGCCCATGCCCTAACACCTGACTCTGTACAGGTACGTGCTGCTGTCCCGGCCCTTCTGCTTCGAGC
This sequence comes from Melanocharis versteri, assembly GCA_013397845.1. Taxonomy (NCBI): domain Eukaryota; kingdom Metazoa; phylum Chordata; class Aves; order Passeriformes; family Melanocharitidae; genus Melanocharis; species Melanocharis versteri. The sequence goes on from VZTG01003910.1 coordinate 32,578, forward strand.
CCAGCACCCCTTACGAGGTGACCATGCGGCTTCAGCGGGCTGGTGTCACCCAGCGCCACCCTGGTGCCTTCATCCTCATCGACTCGGTGAGGGGGGTCCCACTGCACCTTGTGCCTGGGGCTTGGCAGAGGTGGGATCATGGGCAGGGGTGGGGAACCACAGACTGGAGTGGGAAGTGACTCCCCTCTGGGGATGTATGGGGATNAGGATGGGATGGAGATAGGGATGAGATGAGGATGGGAATGGGAATGGGAAGGAGAAGTAGATGTTGATGTGGAAGAGGATATCAGTGAGACTGGGGACTCAGAGCTGGGATTGGCATAGGGATATCAGCATGGAAGGGGACAAGGAAGCTTCTGAGGATGGCAATTTACATGGGAATATCAATGGGGTTGGGGATGTCAGTGGAGCTGGGGCTGATGATGGAGCTGGAGTAGTTGACCCCAACAGCTTTGAGACTGTCCTGGAGCACATGGATCCGGCCTAGTGGTAGGTCCCACAGTGGAGGCTGGCTATGCCCCCCAGCCCCATCTCCCCTTCCCACAGTTGGTGCTCCTGCCACGGGTGTCGGAGTTGCCAGGCTTCCATGGGGCAGAGGCAGCAGCGCGCCAGGAGGAGCTGGAGCGGTACCAGTGCCTGGAGGTGTTTCGCATGGCCCCCCCTCATCCCCTGGCCCAGGCCTGTGCCCGCCTGGTCTGCAGCATCTCAGCCCTGATGCACGGCGGGGCACTGTGTGAGTGGGGAGCCTGCAGGGATGGGATCGAGGAGCAGGCAGGGGTGGAGCCCTGCCCGGGGCAGTGGGTCAGGATATGCCTGTGCCCATGGCATGGTGGGCAGGAGAGCAGTGACAGGACGGAGGCAGGTGGGGGCAGGCATGGGCAGGTGCGGACAAGGCAGCCCTGGCCCCATGCTGGTCCTGCTCCCGCAGCCTGCCAGTGCGACCCACAGGGCTCCCGCAGCGGCGAGTGCCAGGTACAGGGCGGACAGTGCGAGTGCAAGCCACACGTCATCGGCCGACGCTGCGACCACTGTGCCCCAGGCAGTTACGGCTTCGGGCCCCTGGGATGCAGCCGTGAGTAGTGGGATCTTCATCTGCCAGGAATCGCTGTCTCTCCTGCCTGTCTGTCCAGCCATCAGCGTGCTCTTCACTGTCCTGTTCGCTTGTCTGTCCATCTGTCTGGGCATGTGTCCATCTCAGCCCTACTGTCCTGTAGCCCATGGGTTCAGTCACAGTTATCCATCCATCCATCCATCCATCCATCCATCCATCCATCCATCCATCCATCCATCCACATGAGCCCCCTGTGAGCATTGTGATGTCCTGCACTCACTTGTCTGTCTGTCCACCCATGTTCTTGTGGACCTGTGTGTCCACGTGAGCCCTTCTGTGCCACAGCCTGTGGAGTGAGCATGTTCTGGGTGCTGGTCCCCTGCCTGTCTGTCTGTCTGTCCATCCCTGTGTCCCTGCATCCATGTGCCTGACCTGAGTTGTGCCGCCCTGCAGCCTGCACCTGCTCCCCAGAGGGCTCGGTGTCCCAGCTGTGTGACAAGGTGAGTGGGCAGTGCCGGTGCCAGCCTGGCACTGTGGGCCGGCAGTGTGACCAGTGCCAGCCTGGCCACTGGGGCTTCCCTGTCTGCCGGCCCTGCCAGTGCAATGGGCATGCTGAGGAGTGCGACCCCCAGACGGGCACCTGCCTGCGCTGCCGCGACCACACAAGCGGACGGCATTGTGAGATGTGAGCCAGGTCCAAGAGGAGGGGATGGCGTGGCGTGGCGTGTGGCATGGCATAGGATGGGATAGATACAATGGGGTAGGACAGGATGAGATATGATGGTATGAGATATATTGGAATGGAGCGATGGGTTGAGATAGGATGGCATGGATAAGATGGGATGGGGTAACATAGGATGAGATGGCATGGTGTGGGATGGGATAGATATAATTGGATGGGATAGGATGGATGGGATGGGATGGGACGGGATGGGATGGGATGGGACGGGATGGGATGGGAGGGATGAGACTGAGATGGAATAGGATGGATACAATTGGTTAGGATAGGGTGAGATACGATGGTATGGGATATGATGCAATGAGATGGGATGGTGGGATGGTATGTGATGGATGGGAGGGACCCATTGGGTCCTCCCTCGTCCTTTCAGGTGCCAGGATGGCTACTATGGGAACCCTGTGCTGGGCTCAGGGCAGCAGTGCCGGCCCTGCCCCTGCCCCGGCTACCCTGGCACACGGCATTACCACGGGAGTGCCTGCCATGCCGACGATGAGACCCACCACATCGTCTGCCTCTGCGCCCCTGGATATGCGGGTGAGGGGCAGAGCAGGCACAGTACAGCAGGGACCCCCTGCGTTGGGGCTGCGGGACCTCAGCACCTACAGCCCCCCCTCTCTGCAGGGCCCCGCTGTGACCGCTGCTCCCCTGGTTACTTTGGGGCTCCGGAGATTGAGGGCGGGGAGTGCCGGCCCTGCCAGTGCAACAACAACATCGACCCCAGCGACCCGGAGGGCTGCGACGCCCGCACAGGACAGTGCCTGCGCTGCCTGTACCACACTGCTGGGCCACACTGTGCCCAGTGTCAGCGTGGCTACTACGGCAATGCCCTGCAGCGCAGCTGCCGGCGTGAGCGGAGCGGGGGGCTCTGTGGGGCTGGGGCTGCATGGGGGTTTGGTATGCAGGGGGTTTGAAGGGCTCAAGGCAGGGATGAGGCGTGGGGCTGTGGTTGGGTGTGGGGTGATTTGGGTTGGGTCGGGGAGAATTTTGGGGTGTTGCAGGGCTTGGGGCTAGGGTTCAGGGCCAGGAGAGGTTTGGGGCTGTTAGAAGTGGTGTGGGACTGTGCCTGGGTTGGGCCTGGACAGGGGACAGGGATCAGGGTTGGTGGGGGTGTTGGGATCAGGGGTGTTGGGATCAGGGGTGTTGGGGCTGTGCAGGGATTTGAGGCCAGGCAGACTGGAGGGCACTGGGGTCAGGCAGATTTGGGGTGCTGGGGCCAGCAGTGCACTGCCTGGGCAGGGAGTATGGGCTGAGCCCCACGTGGCCATCCACTCTCCTGCAGGCTGTGGCTGTGACCCACGGGGTACACTGGCCTCCCACTGCACCGATGGCACCTGCAATTGTGACCGTGGCACAGGAGCCTGTGCCTGCCGGCCCAATGTTGTGGGCAAGAGCTGTGATCGCTGCGCACCCCACTTCTGGAGCCTGGGGGGGCCAAGGGGCTGTGAGCCCTGTGGCTGCCACCCCACACACGCCCTGCATCCTGCCTGTGACACAGTGAGTCCCCTGGCACCCTGGTATAGATCCACTGCCCTCCTGGGGCCCAGTGAGCTGCACAGTGAGCATGGCACTGTCGCTGCAGGTGACAGGGCAGTGCCAGTGCCGGCCTGGCTTTGGGGGTCGTGTCTGTTCCCAGTGCCAGGAGCACCACTGGGGAGACCCTGAGCAGGAGTGCCGAGGTGGGAGCACATCCCAGGGACTGGGGGAGCAGGGGTTCTGAGGACATGGGGTGTGAGGGGAGTCTGGGTGCATGGTGAGACTCTAGGGAATGGGGGTCCTGGATACATGGTGGGAGACTCTGAACATGGGACACTAAGGAGACTGTTGGACACTGGGGACACAAGGGACTCAGGAGATCTTGGGAACGTGGTGGGACACTGAGGGCATGGAGGACCTTGGGGAAACAGTGGGATGCTGGGGACATGGTGGAACCCTGGGGACATGGTGTGTCTCTGGGGACATGCAGGACTCAAGGGACCCAGAGTACTTGGTGGAACTGTGGGGACATAGAAGATGCTGGGGATAGATTGGATTCTGGAGACACAGGGGAATATGGGGGGATGCTGGAACCTGATGGCAGTCTGGGGGCATGGGATTCCATGGGAAGGCTGGGACATGCCGCCGACTGTCTCTGCAGCCTGTGAGTGTGAGCTGCTGGGTGCTGAGAGCCCACAGTGTGAGCAGGACAACGGGCAGTGTCGGTGCCGGCTGGGATTCGGGGGACTGCGCTGCGACCGCTGCCAGCGGGGCTACCAGGAGCCCTTTCCCCGTTGCTCGCCCTGCCACCCTTGCTTTGGGCGCTGGGACCTGGCCGTGGGCAGCCTGCAGGACGGGCTGCAGCGCCTTGGGGCACAGGTGCAGGCACTGAGGGAAGGGGGGTCTGCACTCCCACTCAGCCCTCGTCGCCTGCGGGAGCTGGAGGAGGCTCTGGGGCGCGTGGAACGGCTGCTGAGAGAGGGGGACAGCCCTGGTAGTCCCCTCCTCGATGGACTGCCCAGGCAGCTGGGTGGCACCAGGCAAGTGTGCATGTAGGGCTGGGGTGGAGGGACTCCCTCTTGTCCCCCCTGAAAGTTTGAAGCCCCCTTCCCTACCCAAAGGATGGAGCTGGACAACTTCTGGAAGCACCTCCAAGAGTTGGAGCAACATCTAGACCAGCTGGCACAGGCAGATACACAGCACCATGACCGGCTAGCTGAGCTGAGCGGCGAGCTGGGAGGTCTCAACCGAACCACCTCCCACCTTCAAACTGTCCTCGGCACTGTAGCAGCAGCCGGATTCAGCGGTAAGAGCATCCAGCAAGGTTCGGGTTTGGTGGCACCCATCCTGGCCAAACCCTGACACCCGCACCCACAGAGTCTTACCACAGCATCCTGGCATCGATGGAGGCCTCGCGGCAGGCGGAGGTGGTGGCCAATGGCACAGCTGGAGAGCTAAGTAAGGCACAGATGACACAGCGGGCGACTGAGCGGGCACTGCGGCAGCGGGGCAATGCTTTCCGCCGTAGCACAGCCGCAGCCCGGAAATCCTTGCGGGAGGCACAAAAACGGGTGATGGGACTCAATATTGCTAGGATCAATGAGAAGGTGAGAGCAGGACTGGCAGAAGTGGTGCGGGGATCACCCCCCATGTTGTGTTGTGCTGCCATTTCCACCATTGGCTTCATCACAGATTTGTGGGGCACCCGGAGACCAGAGTTGCAAGCACGCATCTTGCGGAGGAGCCTTGTGCCGAGACAGTGCGGGGACAAGACATTGCGGTGGCATTGGGTGTGCAGGGGCACTGCCTATCTCAGCTCGAGCCCTGAGCAGTGCCCATAATGCCTCGCAGCAGCTGGAGGTGGCATTAGGGCAGCTGGGTGTTGTGGCACAGAAGGTAGGGTTGGTTGCTCCACGGCACTTTCTGGGGTCTCCTTGTGTCGCCTTTGCATGTCCTGTTTGTGCCCTTTCCATGCCACTTTGCATGACCCCTTTCTACGTCCTGTTTTTTCCCTTTCCATGCCCCCAAGCATGTCAGCTCGGTATGTCTCTTATGCCCATTCAGAGATGTCCCTTGTGCCACCTGTGTGCGTGCCCCCTTGGGCCACTGCTCTACCCTCTGTCCCCTTGCACGCCCCTTGCATGCTACTTTGCAGGCTCCCATCTTGTGCCCTCGTACCCCCTGCTCACCCCGAACGGCCCCTCCCAGGGCTGCTCTGTGCCCTCTGCTCAGCCAGCTGCCCCTCAGATGCAGGAGGTGCAGGAGCTGGCACAGGGGGCACGCAGCTGGGCAGAGGAGGCACTGGGGCACTCTCAGACCGCCCGCAGCCGTGCGGAGAAGGCAACGGCCCAGCTGCGGGACTTCATCCGCCGAATCAAGGCCTTCCTGGCAGGTAGTGCCAGCACTGGGTGGGCACATGGGCATGGCAGGACTCAGCGAGCCCACCCTGATCCCACCCTGCTCCCCTGTCTCCACAGAGGAGGGAGCTGATCCAGGCAGCATCGAGCTTGTGGCCCGGCAGGTGCTGAATATCTCCCTGCCCAGCAGCCCCAGAGAGATCCAGGAGCTGCTGTGGGAGATGCGGGAGAGCATCAGCCAGCTAGAGGGGGTGGACGCAGTTCTCAACCACACAGCGGAGGGGCTGGCTGTGGCACGGGATCTGCTGGCACAGGGGCAGGAGGCCAGGCAAGTGGTGGAGGCATGCTGGGGCAGGCAGGGGATAGGGTCAGTCCCCCTGCACTGGCAGGGGCTGGAGCTGCCTGTGCTGCTGCAGGGAGCGAGCAGAAGGCATAAGGGATGAGCTGGTGGGGACACAGCAGGCACTGGAGGTGGCGCGGACACAGGCGATGACAGCAGGGAGCACTCTGCAGAGCGCCAGGGATGCCATCCAGGTGGCTGAGAACAGAGCCAGGGAGGTGAGAGGCATGGCTTGGGGTAGTGGATCTGGTACCGCTGGGAGTAATGGGATCAGTGCTGTGGAGAGCAAGACTGATGCCTTGGGCACATTATGGGTAGGGAGACTGGTGCTGGGGAGATGTGGCTGGCATAGGGCAGGTGCCAGGGCAGTGGGGCTGGCACCATGGGCATGGTGGCTGCTGTGCCTGCTGCAGCTGGTGTCCATACCTGCCAGGCGGAGCGCAGGCTGCAGGTGCTGGACAGGAAGGAGTCGCAGGCGCAGAGGCGGCTGCGGGAACTGGCACAGCGCGTCACCGCCCTGCAGGAGCGTGGCCAGGATGCTCGCCACATGGCCCAGCAAGCCAAGGACGGGGCACAGCGTGCCACCACCACCTCGGGGACCCTTAGCCAGGTGAGCTCCATCCCTGCCTGGTTATGCATGGCACCAAGCAGGTACTGGGTGCTGGGGCGCTCAGCCTCACCATGCCCTTATGCCGCCAGGAGCTGGCACAGGTAACACAGCGTTATGTGGTGCTGAAGAACCGGGTGGGCATGCTGGACGGGGTGTCTGGTGGGGCCCTGCAGCGTGTGTCGCAGCTGATGGCAGAGGCCCAAGACCTCCTGGATAAGGCCAGCAACAGCAAGAGGAAGCTGGAAGGTGAGGGAGAGCACATGGTGGGGTACATTTCCTGCCACCTCCTCATACATTTTCCTGTGTCCCCCTGGGCCTGTCCCACCGGGTGTCCCGAGGGTGATACGGGACATGGTGGGAGGCTGCACTGTGACCATGTTGCCGTCCCGCAGACCTGGAGCAGCGCTTTGGGGCCAATGAACGGGCGATGGCGGCAAAGGTGACACGACTGCAGGCTTTGGAGCAGCAGGTCACCGGGCTGTTGCAGGAGATCCGGGAGAGGGCCAACGCTTACGCCACCTGCTAGGGACCACCGGCGGGGCCGGGGGCCGGTCCTGCCCCGCCGCCCCGGAGGTCCCCGAGCCCGGGAGTCCCGTCCCCTCTGCAGGTGCCTTTAGTGCGGGCGCGCCTGCAAATAAAGCTCTAAACTGTGTGTGCGTGTGTCCGACGCCTTCTGCGGCCCCTAGCCTGCCCCTGCCTTCTCCCGCCTCTCTCGGCCGGCCCGCTCCCCCGCTCCAGCCGGGATCCGCCCCGCGCTTTCCGCGCAGCCCCGAGCGCTGCGCCTGCCGCCCAGTTCGGAGGGGCCGGGAGGGACCGGGAAGGGGNGATTCCCCCCAGGGCTGTGCCCGTGGCAGCTGCTACCCGGCCACCGGGGACCTGCTGGTGGGGCGAGCAGCCCGCCTAAGTGCCACCTCCACCTGCGGGCTGCGCCGGCCCCAGCCCTACTGCATCGTCAGCCACCTCCAGGTGAGTGGGACGGGGACTGGGGGGACCAGACGAGGATGAGGGGCACGGGACAGGGTTGGGGACACACATCACTGAGCCTCCCAACTCGCAGGAGGAGAAAAAGTGCTTCATCTGCGACTCGCGGCGGCCCTACGATGCCCGCACCAACACCAACAGCCACCGCATCGAGAACGTGGTCACCAGCTTTGCCCCCCGCCCCAAGAAAGCCTGGTGGCAGTCGGAGAACGGTGAGTAGTGGGTGGGGGTGGTGGGGCATCCTGTCCTGTCCCGGGGGGCTCTCCTTCCCTTCCTCCCACACTGAGGAAGTGTGACTCAGCCTGTGGCTGCGGCCGCGCCCCTGGACCACTGCCGGGTGAGGGGAACGAGCCCCCGGGACCTGTGAGTGGGTGCTTCCACTTGTCATACTTTTCATCCCCAGGTGTGGAGCACGTCAGCATCCAGCTGGACCTGGAGGCCGAGTTCCACTTCACCCATCTCATCATGACCTTCAAGGTGGGTCCCAGCGTGTGGGTACCCAGGCTGGGATGGGACAGGATGGAACACACTCTCAGGAACTGTGGGGCTGGCCCCTGTCCCACCTGGGTGTCTTGCAGACCTTCCGCCCCGCGGCCATGCTGGTGGAGCGCTCAGCTGACTTTGGGCACACCTGGAAGGTGTACCGCTACTTCGCCTATGACTGTGCTGCCTGTTTTCCCCACGTCCCCCATGGGCCCCCACGCCGCATTGATGACGTCGTCTGCGAGTCCCGCTACTCTGACATCGAGCCCTCCACTGAGGGGGAGGTGAGGCCCTAGTAGCGTCCCAGGAGAGTCAGGGGATCCCCTGCACTGTTCTCATCACCTTGCTGTCCCTCCCAGGTCATCTACCGAGTGCTGGACCCTGCCATCCCCATCCGAGACCCCTACAGCCCTGCCATCCAAAGTGAGTTGCCAGCCATCTGGGCTCCTGCTTGGCTGCTCTATTTTGGGCATAGCTATTTTGGCTGCTCTCTCCCTGCTCTGGGCCCTACACTGGGGTCAGGACCTGATCCAGCCTGCAGAGTCTTGGGCCCCTCTGCACCCTGTCCTGTGAGAGCAGCTAAAGGTCAGGCTGCATTGGCTTGAATGGAGGGGGATGGCTGTGCCACGGCTGAGCCCAACAGCAGCTGTGGTTTGAGATGGGGAGTCAGGCTGGGCACAGGACACAGTGGGTTAATCACTCAAGGCTAAATTTAGACTGGGAGCAGGAGGGGAGGAATCTGCAGGGCAGGGCTGCTGGGAAGCTGCAGTTCTGGGGAGGCCATCCTGTCCTCCCAGGGCCCCCAAGCAGCGCCCACCAGGCACAGCCATCTCCTGGGCACAGCCCCCAGTAGTGAGTGCCCCAAGACACGTAAAGGTGCTGTGCCAAGGGTGTTGTTCTGCACTGGTGGGGTCCCAGCCTGACTCTGCTGTGGGGGTGCAGAGCCCAGCCCACGCACAGCCAGACTGTGCAAAGCCACGTGTGTGGGAGCTGAACCCTCACACCTACATACAGCCTAGCCTGGCCACATGCAACCACATGCCTGTGAGCCAAACCATGCACAGCCCTGGGCCAATACTGTGTGATATAGAAAACCACAACAGCCCAGCCTGATAGCATACAGCCCTGCATGGACGCCCAATGCCGTGCACAGCCCATCCCAGCCATGCCCAGCAGAGCAGAGCCATGCTCCGCTCCTCTGAACCACCCACAGCCTCCTGTGCCATGCACAGCCCAGCCCAACTGTGCCTGGCAGAGGTGAGCTGTGCATAGACGTGCCCAGCCACCCTGTGCCAACACAGGTCTCTCCTTGCCCTAGACCTGTTGCGTGTCACCAACCTGCGTGTAAACCTCACTAAGCTGCACACACTGGGGGACAACCTGCTGGACTCACGGCGGGAGATCCGGGAGAAGTACTACTACGCGCTCTATGAGCTGGTGATGCGCGGGAACTGCTTCTGCTACGGGCACGCTTCCGAGTGCGCCCCTCTCAGCGGGGCCCCCGCCACCACCGATGGCATGGTAGGGCAAGCCAGGCCTGTGTGCCCTGCTGGAGCTGGGTAGCTGTGCCACCTAGGCCTGCAGCCCCTGATCGTGGCATCCTGGCAGGTGCACGGGCGCTGTGTCTGCAAACACCACACGCAGGGGCTGAACTGCGAGCGCTGCGAGGACTTCTACCAAGACCTGCCCTGGCGCCCGGCTGAGGGCTCCAGCACCAACGCCTGTCGCCGTGAGTGCCCCTGCTGGCACCAGCTCCTGGCACAGTGATCTCGCTGCCAGAGCTGTCAGGCTGTGCTGTGCCGGGGGTTTTGGGGTGCTGCACAGTGGGATGTGGTTTGGTGGTGACTGGCATCATGCAGAGTGGCTGGGGATGTTTGGGGTGCTGCAGGCTGTACT
>VZTG01003917.1:0-39208 GCA_013397845.1 Melanocharis versteri
CCTTTCCACCCCAAACCATTCTAGGGTTCTGGAATTCCATGACGTAGCTCCTTTGTTTTTCCTTCTCCCCGACTAGCAGAAATTTCTCCTCTTTGTTCTCTGAATTGTGATAAATGGTTCATGCCTTAGAGAGTGTTGTTTACTGAAAAAAATAAAGGAAAACTGCAGCAGGGAGGTGGTGTGATGGTCGCAGGAAATTTTCAGGAAAGGATAACATTTCAGTCCCCTCGTACTGCGATTCTGGTAAAATCCAGTAGTCCCATTATATTTCATTGGCCCCATTTTGAAAAGATTTAGTATTAAACTTGAGTTCTGAAATAATTGCAAATTCTGCGATGAGTAAATAAATAAATAAGGACTTTCTGTGTATTTTGGGGATTGTTTGTGGTTTTTGTCCCCTCTTGAACAGCCAAACAGGAGAGTATCCATATGGAATACAGTGTTTACCAGTTAAAACCAAACTCTACTAGGACAGCCTTAAACTCCCCGGACTTCTCCTCTTGCCCATTTGAAACAATATAAAAATTTCACTTCATATTTTCATGGGCAAGACTCTTTGCTGGAGAATGACTGAAATCAGTGCCCATTAGAAGGGAGAAGGAATGCAAAGCAAATCAAATTTAAAGCTGAACATGACAGAGTGGAAGAAGGCGGGTCTGAAATTCTCATGAATGTGCAAAGTCATTTGCAAAGTTATTTAGCTCATAGGAAATATTACAGATGTGAGGTGCTGAGATATTTAATAGCCTGGGCTATAATGGTTAATATGGGGAAATCTGCAATGCTGCAGCCTCAGATATAATGAGACTTTTTTATCTAGAAAGTTGTAATTTGGAATGAGATATGCACCTCATGTCGTGACTCAGAGAGAAAAAAAGAGGAAAAATGTGAATAAATACATCTCATACCTTTCACGGGCACTAAAAGCTCATTCAAAAATAATTTTGAAAAATTCATTTGGAGAAAAGATTAAAGATCAATTCAAGCACTTGCACAGAGATGAAGACACTTCACACTGGAACAACATTGCCTCACACAGGCAGACACTCAGCGAGGAAATGAAATACATTGGGATCAACAGAGCTCCAACAAGCTGACAGAACCACAAAATTATGTTGTTAAAATGACAGCTAAAATGGGAACTGGTATTTCACCCATTACAATCACGCTCATCTTCCGCTCTTATTAGAACCTTCATTAGAAGCATGAAACATTAGCATTTTAATACCTATTTGAAAGACAACTTTTCATTTGCTTTCCTTTGGACTTTTTTTTTAATTATGAGATAATGACTGACTAGTCTAAATATTTTGTTCGGCATACCTTCTGCTAAGTACTTAATTTTTCTCTGCTTTTATTCCCTTTGTTGTACATCTCACGCACCTCCAAGGAAGGGAATGGAGCTGGGGAAGGGGCTGCAGCACTAGGAGTGGCTGAGGGAGCTGGGAAAGGGGCTCAACCTGGAGCAAAGGAGGCTCAGGGGGAACCTTCTGGCTCTGCACAACTTCCTGACAGGAGGGGGCAGCCGGGGGGGTCGGGCTCTGCTCCCAGGGAACAGGGACAGGATGAGAGGGAACGGCCTCAAGCTGTGCCAGGGGAGGCTCAGGTTGGACATCAGGAGGAATTTCTTCCTGGAAAGGGTGGTGAGGGCTTGGAAGGGGCTGCCCAGGGAGGTGTTGGAGTCCCCATCCCTGGAGGTGTCCAAGGAAGGGCTGGAGGTGGCACTCAGTGCTCTGGGCTGGTGACACGGTGGGCATCGGGCACAGCTTGGACTTGATGGTCCTGGAGGTCTTTCCCAACCTCAATGGTTCTATGATTCTATGAGTGGTTGGGTCCCATTGCCTGGTTCTTCAGGAACATCCTTAGGACTTTATCCTAAGTAGTTTTATACTCTACTACCAATAACACACAGGAATTTTGCTCTATATCTGTATGCTTGAGACTATACATATATTAAGTATAACATAAGAGAAACCTGCCTAGTAAAATAGGAATAAAAGCCACTGGACTGTCAGAAAACACACTTTTCATGACATGGTAGTAGTTAAAGCAGACCTGGACTCACACCACCCTAAATACCTCCAGCTGAATTAAACCTGCCAATGTTTCCATGAAGGATGAGCCAGCTTCAGAGAAAAAAGGGTCATTTTTATTTTCCTAATTACAGATGGAAGAACAGTTTCCTGTGAAAATTAGAGTCTCGAGGAAAGTGAATTTTGAGCTGAAATGTTGCCTGGTTCCCAGGACTTGGAGTCAGGCTATCTGACTAATGGTAAATCTCATTAAACACAAGGGAAAGGCAACAGGCAGTAACCAGGGTGAACTTTAGGCACCTGCTGGGACAACAAGGAGCTGTCCTGTGCTCCTGATGCGAGATAAAGCCAAGGAAATAAATTTCGTCCCCAGAAAGGCATGAAAAATAAAGGGAGTTACAACCTACAGGGGGTGCCACGGAAGGGCATTTAGAGACACCATAAAATTTATTACGGCATGTTTTAAGAGCAGTGTGGAGATGTGTGAGACTATGTAGGGGATTCTTAGGGAAGGACCAAAGGCAGGGGAAAGGAGATAACAAAATGGATTAGAGAGGGTAAATATGGGAAAATAAAGGGAAAGGGGCTTAAGAGGGATAAGTTTTGTGTAAGCAGGTGCCACTTGGCTGAGCCCTGGGTCCTTTGATCACGTTATATCCTATTTCCAACTGCCTTCCCATTGTTGTGTTTCACATTCCAGACCTCTGTGTCCAACCAACAGCAAACTCCAGGTGGGATGAGGTGGCAGCGAAGACGTGTCAGGGTGCAGGCTGGAGATGTGACTGCACAAAGAAAGGTTCCCCAGCTCTGGGTGGCAGCAGGGACAGACCAGGGCCTGGGGACACAGATGGGTGTCCGAGCCCCCTGGACAGACCTGGCTGTGTCCCTGGGTCTCCGTGGAGCACACATTAGGTCTTGATGAAGCCTGGAGCATCCACTGCTCTGCCTGGTCCACCAAGCCCATGGAGGCTGCCAGGTTAATTAAACACAATATTCCCTTCATAAATTCCTAGTGACTGCTGGGTTTATCTTTCTTGTGTTTGGAAATGGTTCCAGGATTATTTGCTGCCACCTTCCCAAGGTTTGATATGGGGCAAACCAGCCTATGCTTGCTCAAATCCTCCTACTTTTCCTTCAAGAAGATCAAGTGATGTTTGCTTTTTCCAGCCATCCTTTCCCAAATGCCATGAGTTTCTAGAGGTTCTGTGCTTATTAAACAAAAAATCCCAGACCGGTTTGTGTTGGAAGAGACCTTAAAGTCCATCCAGTGCCACCCCCTGCCACGGGCAGGGACACCTTCCATTATCCCAGGTAGCTCCAAGCCCCGTCCAAACCAGCCTTGGGCACTTCCAAACACAGACGACTGATAACAGCACCAAGGGAGAACTGCACAAATAGAAATCTGTTTCCTTTTCAAAGCCTAGGAACTTATATCCTTCCTAAAGCTCTTCACATCTAGCACACTCACTAATTTAGGGGGAGCATCATTAAGTTCTATCCAGCAGAGAAGTGTTAAGACACCACATTCCTTCACTTAAGGGTGCAGACTCTCTTTCTCTTTGTGTCTTCCACCCTTTTCAAACACTGATGTTTTCACAATTATTTCATTATCCTCTTCTATTTTCAGTAATGAACCCAGCTAAGAAGTAAGGACCTAGTTCAATTACTTGAGCTGGCACAGGATGAAGTTGAGATAACAAAATGTTAACAGGAAGGAAGCGAAATCTCATAAAGATCATTGTTGAATCTTTGTATTGTGATGCAGAAAGACTGGTGTGACAAGAACAGCTTGGGAAATGGAAGCAATAAATAAACAGATTTGGGGCCAACCTTTCTAAAATAATCAAAAGCATGAATATCTCAACATCATTGATAAATATTAAAAAAGCAGCCCGTACTGTGATGAGATGGGGAGGCACTGGTGTGTGCACCAGATTCCCAGCTGTGGGAAGAAGCTGTCGGTCCCGATTAATAATTACACAGTCCCTCTTACAAAAGGTCATCTCAATGTGTAATTGTCTTTGAAAAGGGGATTTGTTATATATTTCCTCTTTTTAAATTGTCTAATCTCATTCTCAAGATCAGCAGTACTGTACCAGCACAGTGCTGCAGGTAACACCCCTGAAGGACAGGATGACATCCCGAGGGAGCTGGACAAGCTCCAGAAGTGGCCCCTGGGAATCTCAGGAGGTTTAACAAGGGCTGCACCTGGGTCAGGACAACCCCCGGGGTCAATCCAGGCAGGGGCTGAGCAGATGCAGCAGCCCTGGGAGAAGGATTTGGGAATGCTGTGGGTGAGAGCTGGACCTGCCCCATCCCAGAACCTCCCGTGCCCTGGGCTGAGCCCCCAGTGTGGGCAGCAGGGGAGGGGGGGGATTCTGCCCCTCTGCCCCGCTCAGGTGAGACCCCACCTGCAGAGCTGCTCCAGCCCTGGGGCCCGGCACAGGAAGGACATGGAGCTGCTGGAGAGAGTCCAGGGGAGACACCAGGATGAGCAGAGGGATGGAGCAGCTCTGCTGGGAGGAAAGGCTGGGAGAGTTGGGATTGTTCACCTGGAGAAGAGAAGTTTTGGGGTGACCTCATTGCGGCCTTGCAGTACCTGAAGGAGCCGACAGGAAAGATGGAGAGGGACAATTTACATGGTCCTGGAGTGACAGGATAAGGGGGAATGGCTTCCCACTACCAGAGAGTGGGTTTTGATGGGATATTGGGAAGAAATCCTTCCCTGTGAGGGTGGGGAGGCCCTGGCACAGGGTGCCCAGAGAAGCTGTGGCTGCCCCTGGATCCCTGGAAGTGTCCAAGGCCAGGTTGGATGGGGCTTGGAAGCCACCTGGGATAGTGGAAGGTGTCCCTGCCCATGGCAGGGGGTGGAATGAGATGAGCTTTAATATTCCTGCCCCCCCAAGCCTTTCCATGATCCATGATGCACATTTATATCCATCAGCACCCAGACACTCTGCCTGAGGCAGTTCCTGTCTCTCTGTGTGTCTCTGCTGCTGTGAATTGCTGTAACAGTTTGTTCTCCCTTGCACCATTATTTGCAGTGTAAATTCTGCTGATGGCTTTCCGTTACCAACATGCAAAGCAAAATCTGCACCATATTTCCTGATAAATGAGGAACAGCTGTCGGAGGTGGCTGGGAGAGCATGAAGACATTCGGTGAGGAATCCAAGGATGCCAGAAATGTCTCAAGCGCTTGAAGTACAGACTTTTTCAGACAGATAGGACATAACTTATCCTTACATCTCCTAATGCAGTTGCCTCCAGGTGAGAGGAGAGCTATGGATTCTGCTCCTAGACCCATGCAGGTGTTCAGTTATGCCCAATAATCTTTCTCTAGGAGCCCTGACTGGTTTGGCAGGGGATGGTTGCAGCAGCGTGGAGCAGTTATTTCACCCAGCTCCTGAGCCAGCTGTGCTTCCCACACTGCTGCGGCAGCTGGCTCCGGGCTGGGAAGCATCACTAACACCACAATGATGTGATTCTTCCTCTCCATCAGTGCTTACAGCTCAAAGCTTTCTAATCCCTGCCCTGCTCCAGCCTCCCTCTGTCACTGGCCCTACAATTACCAGAGTTACTCATATCATTATGCTGTTGCAGGAGATAATGTTAGACTGCTGCACAGAGATTTCCCACAGTGTGGCTGATGCAGGATGTTCTAATGCAAAGGGAAAATCAAAAACCCACCGAGAATTTAAAAAACCCAGACCAGTCAGCCTGACTGTGGAAACACTGTAGAACACCACCAGGTTCTCACCAGTTTATACCTACACTGACTAAATTAGCATTTTATGCACATCATTTCACCTACTCAATTGCTTAATGGTATAGTTGTCTCATGTTCCTCCCACTCTCAACTGGGACAACTTGGAATTTATATGGCAATTAATAGCGCCCCATTTTAATTAGCCTTTTTCTAAAATATATAGATATGGTACTGCTAATCAGGTGATTTCATTAAATCTTTTTTCGCCAGAATTCATCCACAAATATCAGTGGATCTTTCTTCCTCCAACATCCCTGCTCCAGATAACAGGAGGTTATCTCTGGAGGAAAAAGAATTGGTCCTAATTTTGGTCCTGATTTAGAGACAGAGTGATATTTTTCAATTCATGTTACTGCATTTGACAGCTTCCAGCTTCTCTGTGCCTTAGCAATAACAAAACAATTGGCAGAGGTGTTAAACAGCAAAAAAAACCCCACCCCACAACAGGCAAAGAAGGGAGCTGTAATCAAGCTAAATCCTCATTTTCAGCTCAGGAATCTTTCCTAAAGATGGCCTGTCAGCTCCTTAAGATGTGGAGCCAGGCATAAAAGGGCACAGATCAGCCCTCTGGAAAAGAGCTTCAATTAGACACCACCACAGACTGAGGCAGGATGGGGGCCTGTGGAACCTTTTCCAAATGGTAATGGGACAGAGAGGGTCAATGAGGAGGAGGATCTGGGAGGGAATGGCTATTAAACACTGGCATGCAGCAAGAGGAAATGTTAATGAGTCAGAAATTGCTCCTGATAGACATCAAAACTCTGTTTTTCTCCTGGCAGAGTAGAAAGGTCCCTCCTGATGTCCCCAGGTGTGATGAGATGAGAGGTGTGCTGGGGAACACGAAAGGCTGGTGGAACACTAAAGATCATTTTGTGACATGCAGATAGAGCAAGCTCTTCTTCAGGGTTGCCTTGCCAACTCAGAGTTTAGATGTTTCAAATATGCTTTCTGGGGTGCCATTAGTTACCTGTTTCAACAGCTCAGAGTAGGAGGGAGAAGTCTCTGAATTGCTGCGTTCAGAGTTATTATGGCAGAAAACAATCCCTGCCTTGCAGATTCCAGAGCCACGTTTCCAGTCAGCAGCTCTGCATTGGAAAAATACCTTCCTTTTGTTTTCCTGGCAGCTGCCTTGGCTTCCACACCACACTTCCAGAGACAAAAGAGCAAATGTCACCCCCAAAAACAACGGAGCAGCACAAACCCCGCAGAAGCTGGCACAAGGAATGAGGCTTTCTTGACAGTGTGACTCGAGGGTGTGAGAGAAGAGAGCAGCAGGTTTGTCACTACTGCTACTGGCACTTCTTTGTCACACTTCCTGGGAAAGGAGGTTCATATCCCAAATAATCAAAATGAATGGGAGCACCACTGCTCAGCTCTGTTACGGTGTAAATGGGCAGCGGGTTTCTCACCCATCCTTGGCTGGGGAACATGGGCTGCAGAAAGGACAGGGGGAGAAAATGAAGAATAATTTAACCATATGGCTCTTTAGTTTGCGATCTATCTCAGTGACAGGATGTCAGGTACTTTACATTGCACCTGGAGCAGAGACACCACCCAAAAAATGGTATTTTACCACAAACAAGGGCCAGAATAAATACGGAGACTGCCGAAATCTCTTTGTTACTTTGCATTTTAGAGTTCCCCTTTCTCTTCTGACTTCTGGCATTTCCGGTGTATTATGGTGCAGATCAAATAGGGTTTAATAATGTTAAAGATTTAGTTATTAAACTGCTTTTGAAATTGTTTAGTCCTAGTGCAGAACACAAATACCTGAAGATTAGAGGTTTGTTAGCTACTTGTGTTAAACACTGAAAATTTAAACTGGAATATTAGAAATGGGAGGCTTTAACAAAATTTTAATGTACAGAGGACAGATTTGTGAAAGCATTTACCTTTCCATAGAATCATTAAAGTTGGAAAGACCACCAGGATCATCAAGTCCAACCTTTGACCGATATCCCCACATTGTTAGGTGCCACATATATTCATTTTTTGAATATTTGATGTATTTAAGTCCTATTGGCTCTGAATTCTGAGCTAGGACAGATTGCAGTGATTTATTCTTATGAGGTGCATACTCCTTCTGGTAGTTTTTGTGGAAGAAAATCCACCTTTAGTAAGACAGCTGATCCACAATAATAAGGACTCACAATAGGAAAAACATATACACTGCTTTCCTTCCTTCCTTCCTTCCTTCTCTTCCTTCCTTCTCTTCCTTCTCTTCCTTCTCTTCCTTCTCTTCCTTCCTCCTCTCCTCCTTCCCACTGTAACTTAAGTTTGTTTGTAAGCAGAGGTTGGTTTTCATCCTATTTGAGGAATTTTGTGTAAACCAGCATTGAGAGAAAACAGGATTTGTGAAAACTCAGGGGTGTCAAATCCACAGCAATAATTCGTTGTGGATACAGTAACACATCGCTTTTCCTTTTAAAAGTTTTGTTTCAATTTCAATGACACCTCAGTGATCCTTTTACTTGCTATTTTACCTTAATTTATCCCCTAAGGTCTATAATTTCATGGGGTGATACTCTATTAAAAATGTTAACAAGATTCCAAACACCAAAAGAGGCACCACGCAGAGTTGGAAGGGCAAAGTCAAATTTATCAGGGAGAATTAGAGCAGCCATTATAGAATAAAAATTGCGTATTATAGTAAATATTTTCCTAACTGTGTAAAGACTGTATTTAAAACAAGGTTACACCAGAACAGACTCATGATAAATGTACTCCTAAATGTATCCTATAGCAACCTTCTACTAATAAACTAGGAAATTTTTGATGGAGAGCTGGAAAAGTGTTTTTAGGTTCTTACAAAAGGCCATTGAGAAATGTTACTGTTACCTTAGATCTTCAGTGTATATGAAATCCTAAAAAAAACCTGTAGGTTCTTTGCTCTTTGCATAAGATGATGCTCAAATTCTTCAAATATGCCCTTCATTTCAGTATGAACTGAGCTGAACTGGTTTGAACTCTGGAGAGTTGTGTTCAAAAGCTTAAAACCAGGCCTTACTCATGTGGAGTTTGGTCTGTTTGGTCCATTGACTTCTTTGTCCTCTAATAAGACTGAAATTTTTACTGCTGCACATTCAATGGCACTTCCAGAAGTTCAACTTTTATGTCCACATTATGATTTCTTCTGTTGTTCAGCCCTTGTCTTACCTCAAAAATACCCTGTCCCCACTCAGAGGTCAATAGCAGAATCATTTTAATTCTTCAGGAAATAAGAGGGCCTTTAAAAATAAGAAATAAAGCCCGTCCTTCTGTGTGTGTATAACTTTCCTTGTTAAAAGCAGTTTGTTTAAAATCTCTTTAAAATTACTTTACCTCTCATGTATTCACAGTACACAAGGAGATGTAGCCATCCAGATAATAAGGCCATAAAAGGTGAAAATCACAAAATAAAATGTCTGGTTTTGTTTTCCATCTTCCCTATTCAAAAGAAATAATCTCAGGCAATACAGAGAGAAGATAAACACAGAATGCTGTTAAAAGCGAAATGAGAGATAAAGAAAATATTTACTTCCTGAGGTATTCCCACCTGATATAAAAGATAAAAAATTGGACTTTCAAGATGATATTGATGGAAGTATTTCCCTGATTTATTTTGCCATTCCCCAGCCTTAGTGTGTGTGCAGAATGTGGTGTCCATTAAAATAATCACATTTTCTGGTCTTCCAGCCAATGCTAACTAATCTTTCCTTGGACTGTGGAAACAATAAGATTTGTTGGAAGTCATAAAATAAGTATTTTGGTTTATCTTTCTTTTCTTTATGATGTAGTCATCATAAAAACCTTGCTGCTCTATGCTTTTTTAAAAATATATTTGATGTTTTATAGGTATCGAATTTGGTGGAATTAGCAGTGAATATATTTGGGAAAATCATCTCACACTCCCCAAAATGCAGCTGCTGCTGGGGGAAAATGTGCCATCTACTATAATAAATGGAGCCAAGGATGATGAAGAAGGGAAGAATAAACACCCAAGAAAGTCAGGGCTAGGAAGAACCTGTTGGAACTGAATTACCAAAAGAAATGAAAGTGGAAATATTGTCTACATCTCCTGTGTTCACATCATCTTCAGTTTTTGGGTGGCTGCACTGAATTATCTGCCATTCTTTTGTAGGTAACTCCCTGAGTTAAAAACTGAGGGCTAAATCATTCCAGAATTCGAAAAGATGCAGATCAGGTGGAAACTGAACCTGTCCTTGAACCATGGTGCAAATTCTCCAACAGTTCATGTTAGGAATATTCCAAAATTTATGAGAAACCTGGAGAGTGAACTAAACGTGCATCATAAAGTGCATTTCTTTGAGAAGAAAAAAAGAGTTTAAGATTCTTAACTAAACTTGACCAAAGCAAATATTGTGGATTGCTAAGGACATTACTGCCTCTGGGCACAGCTCTGAATGAAGAAAGGCTGGAAGAATTGGGATTGTTCAGCCTGGAAAAGAGGTGGCTCTGGGGTTACCTCATTGTGGCCTTCCAGGACCTGAAGAAGCTGACGGGAAAGATGGAGAGAGACAATTTACCAGGGATGGAGGGACAGAACGACGGGGAATGGCTTCCCACTGACAGAGGGTTAAATGGGATATTGGGAAGGAATTCTTCCTGGTCAGGGTGGGCAGGCCCTGGCACAGGTTACCCAGAGAAGCTGTGGCTGCCCCTGGATCCCTGGAAGTGTCCAAGGCCAGGCTGGACAGGGCTTGGAGCAGCCTGGGATGGTGGAAGGTGTCCCTGCCCATGGCAGGGGGTGGCACAGGATGGGCTTTAAAGGTCCTTTCCTGCTCACACACCACCCATCTTTCACACACCACCACCCTGCTCATACTCCAATTCCTCAGTTGTCCACCTCAGTCCTTGTTTTCAGCATTTCCTTTTTTTCCATACCCTCTCTATGTCAGCAAACACGAAATGCTTTCTCTAAACCATGAGAAATGTAAATATGGTGGAGTTTTGGTTTATTTCAATTTTTTTTTTCACCCAAAGCATTTAAACTTCAACACTGTTGTTGTCTCCTCCAAAGGGAAAAGCTCAAAACAATTTGAGAAGGGCTGAGTTTCTGGAACATCCCTGGTCATCCCTGACTCATGGAAGAGATGGGAAGCATTTGTACAACTAAGGATAGAAATTCAGTGTGAGCTGAGACCTCCTTCTTCCTGTCCCTGGAAAGACCACTCTTCTCCTCACACTAACCTTGCAAGAGTAAAATATTTCGAGCAATACAAAAAGCACACGTCCCCTGTTTATTTAAAGCTTGTCTCCCGTTACTCTGCTAAAACCCAGTTCAGGGCTGTTCATTTATGCAAGCACAGAGACCTTTCCCCACAATGTGCTAATTCTCAACAACCTATTAAGCTGCACCACAGGCTCCACCGTGTGCTTAGACACAAATTGCTGAGAGAAAATGTTTGAGTGCTTTTCATTTCCCTGTGTTCAGCCACAATGTGTTTACAATTGGGTGGGTTTCGAGGTAGATGTAAATAAGTTTCTCCCTGGTACACAAGTAAGCGCTTTGTGCTAGATTTCCTTGCTGATTGAGAGGAAATAGATAGCAACATTACAGTGCGGTAAATCACAATTTGTGCCTGGCTCCTTGGATCATCAATTTGGAAATATATCAGAACATATTGTTATAAAATAAACAGCATGACTCAGTCAGAGCTTTCTGGCTCCTCCGGGTGCTGGAAGCACTGCAAAGTGTTCCTGGATTCAGGCAGGTGCCTCCCTTCAGAGCAGCTAATAAACCCAGGCTCTCTCTCCCTGTCTCCGGGATTAGGCTAAATCCAATTGCATCTTTCAAAACAAATACAGCTGCTGGTTAAACATCCCTTCTGATCTAGGAAAAAAAGTAAGAGTCAGGTTCTTCATGTCTTCTCAAATCCAGTTAAAACACAGGTGCCTGCAGGGTCTCTAATCTTATAACCTGACACATACAGAAAGTGCCCGTCAGAGCCACAAACCAATTCCTGACACATGATGGGAGCCCTTCCTCTCACCTTTTAAATGCAATCAGTGCTGAGGGAAGTTCTTCTCCAGGTCATTTTAATCACTCAACCAAGAGCACCGAAAATCATAATCCAATTGATCTGCCTTTGTCGTCTCCCAATATTTGCGTTACTGACTTTCTCCTCAGCTTAAGTTAAATCAAGATCATCCCTGGTCAGTCTTGTTGACCTACACTCCTCTACTAATCATATTTAATGAAAATTGCAAGCATATGAAAATCATTTATAAGATGCAGGGTGAAAGAAGAGCCCTTCTCACCAAGGACAAAACATGACAAATCTAGGAGGCATTGGCTATCCTGACTACAAAACCAACACATTTTTAAAGCTTATTTTACCTCTGCAGGTCACATAGTGAATGATTGCAATTTGAAGCATGTCTGATTCAGAGAAAGAGGTGGCCCAGCTCATTACATGCATAATAAGTAATACATAATATATAGGAAATACTGAGATAATATTTGTTTATGGCACAATTTTATGCATTGTTTCTCAGAAGTGTATTTTTCCAGAGAACAGTCAGATATTCTTCTATGTAAAGTAAATGGGTTCCTATGAAGGCAGAGAAATCAGGCAGCCAAAAAATAGTGGTCCATCATATTTTAATTTCTCTACTAGCTGTCTATCCAACTATTTATTGAGGCAGCTGATGAACCAGTCAATCTGCTTCAAAACCAGCTTTCTGCTTTCATTTGAGATCTTTCCTGCAGCAGCTCATGTTCCTCTGATATTTCCAGGTCAGTCCAGGACATTTCTAAACTGTTTCTTCTTATCACTAAGATAAAAGTGGGAGCTGCTTCACTGGAGCTGTTCCAAGCAAGGAAGGAAGAACAGGTCAAAGCTGAGAACTCAAGTGTGGTTGTGGCTCAGCAACCAACGCCCGTGGCAAATTTAAAACCCTGAGAGAAATCATGGAGCACGTCCACAGCCCTGGAGTTCAGGAGAGCTTTTTGGCAGGACCCAGTGGGAGACTGGATGCCGGTACACGGAGGAGAAGGACATGGGAAAGGCGGAGTGGCCGATGTTACAAATGTGGCGGTGCATTCCCCCCGCCCTGCCCAGGCCGCTCTGGATCTGAGAAACGCTCCTCAGGCCTGGGCCTTGCAAACAGCCCCTGGGCTCAGCTCTTCCCCAGCTTAGCAGAAACACTCTCTGCTCCCAGCCACTGCTGCTGTCTAACCAGCTCCTCTTTTCCTTACCAACAGCCTCGGAAGCTGTTTTTCTCGCCTGAGCGGTGTAACATTNCCCAGAGTGAGGATTTCAGTGACCCCTGAGAGGAATTTTTCACAGGTGCTCTGCTTGCACTGACTCTTTGTGCCTGTGTGCATGCACATGTGCTATAGCAAATCTGGGAGAAATGCTGCTTTCTTAGATGTTTAAGTACCATGGATATCTAAGTTAGGCCTGTAAGGAAGCTTAAGTTATAAATTTACTTAAATGCTGCTAAGTGTTGGGTTTTTTTTGCTAAGTTGTTAAGTTCAACATAAGGAATAAGCTTAAGTGTTGCTAAGTGTTGTTCTTTGCTAAGTTGCTACATAAAACTTTGAAATTATAAGTTAGGTTCAATGCTGTTGAATGTTATTCCTCTGTTAAATTGTAAAGATTAAGCTATGAATTAAGTTTAAGGTATAAGTTTAGTTAGGTAAAAGTTAAGTGTTGTTCCTTTGTTAAATTGTTAGGTTTAAGGTATAAATTAAGTTAAAGCTCTGTTAAGTTCGAATGCTGTTAAGCTTTTGTGCTGTGTTCCTTTTTTTCCTTGCCCTCACTGTCTTTTGTCACACACAAACGCACGCACACACACACACAGAGTTGTCAGTTAATTTCTCTTTTAATTGCCTGGATTTTATTTAGTTTTGTTGTTGCTTGTTTTCCCTTGTTGCCCCTTAACTGCCCTGTAAGTAGTAGAATGAATCTTGCCAACGAACTTTTTCATGCTTTCTCTTAATATTAAATCTGGCTTTTGCTGATATCCTTGCTAATGATTTTTTAAAGTGATCTCAAACACTTGTTCCTAACAGCAAAACCTCTCTCTACCATCTCCATCACTTCTGAGGTGCCAGGAGATGCAGGAAACTGACAGGAGAAAGTCACATCCCACACACCTGCACAAAGGGCAAGGGAGATTGTGGAAAGCACAGACCTGTCAGCTTCACCTCATTCCCTCAAGCTTCCTCATTTTCTTAAGGATCCAGGTCCATGCAAAACAGTTTGAGACCAGGAAAACCCATCAAGGGTCTTCCAAAGGAAAACCAGACCTGACCTGATCACTTCCCACAGTGAAATAAGGAGCCATGTGGACAAGGGAAGGACAGTGGGTGTTGGTTACCTTTTTTAAAGTAAGGTCATGGACAGAGCCTTCCATAAAATTCTTCTGGCCTAAGTGGAGAGACGTGGGATGGATAAGGGCATGAGTGGGCAGAAAATGGGCTGGAAAACTGGTCTCAGGGTGTGGTGATTGGTGGTACAAAGTCCAACCAGTGGGTGGTCAGTCCTAGTGATGACCCCCAGGGACTGGTACTGATATTGTGACGACAGGACAGGGAACACCCTCAGCGGGTCTGCAGACAGTGTCAGACTGGGATGTGACCTGGTACACTGAAGGGCAGGGCTGTGATCCCAGGAGAAGTGGCCAGAGCCCAGGGCCAGCACCTCCAGTTGGTCATAGACTGGAAAATATTGCTCTCCACAGTGGCCTAATGGGAGGGTGAAGAGGAGACAGAGCAGACTCTTCTCAGAGCTGTGCTCCAGTGGATAAAGAGGAGACAGGCACAAGCCAAAACATGGAAAATTCTGATTAGATAGAAGGAAAAATGGTTTCCAGTGGTGTGGTCAAATATTTGCATAGATTTCCCAGGGACACTGTGAAATTTTCATACTTGGAGACAGCAAATCCTGGCTGGGAAAGGCCCTAAGTGACCTCTGGTAACTGCACCTGTCCTGACTGATGTTGGACTCGGTGACCTTTGGAGATCCCTCCCAACCTCTAATGTTATTCTCTGTCTGGAAGATATGGCAGCATATCCAGTGCTACTGTTTGTCCTGGATGGAGTAGGAAAGCGAGGAGATGAGGGAAATTTGTTATAAGGCACATGTGTCTGGGTTAGCAGTTCTCTGACACTCCCTTTCAATCATTAGCCACAGGCCATTATTTCTGCTTGTCTGAGTACCCTTGACATGTATGAGGTAAAAAAGAAGAAAAAAAAATAGAATAAAGTGCCTAAAATGTTTTGCCAATGAGAAAATTTGATGATAAAATGTCTCCTTAAACTGTCCTTGTCCTGTATTCTCCTGCCTGGGAAGTTTTTAACTTCTCTTACTTTCTGATTTAAAATATCTCCGACTTTGTCCACTGTGCATCCCAATTAGACAGAAGAATAAGCTGTTGTTAAGCTGTATCTTGTCAGACTCTTGCAAAATCAGAAAAAAAAGAGAAAGTCTGCTGCCTTTTCTCCTTTCTTATATGACTCAGAGCTCTTGCATAACAACTACAGCAAAGTCATGCCTTGATGAGAGAGGTCAGAGCCTTTGGAACAGAGAAGAAAAATTCAATCAAAAAATCAGTTCTATATTTGGAACAACAACAGCAACAAAAAGCCTTTTCAAAGGAAAGGTAAGTTCATAAATATTTTGTAAACTTTCTGGAAGCTTGATTAGGAACCTGAAAGTGCCTAACTTTATTTAATATCCTGCCAACTGCAATCTGTCTTTTACTCTTCTAAGCAACTGTCTGCAGCAGGATCCTGTTCCCTGTCCTTGGAAAACACGTGTTAACCCTATTAGCAGAACAGAAGGGAAAAGCTGAAGTGAAAAGCTCCTCTCCCTTGATCTGCAAAAACACCTTGAAAGCTGTTGACATGTTTGGATTAGAGTCTAAGTCTACAGTATGTTGGAGCTACACATCTGGCATTTCTAATGACACTGTTTCAGGAGGCTCCATAAACTCTGAATCTTCACCTAATGGTGAGTTGGCAGTAAATTAGTCCCTTTAAACTTGACAGAAATTATCCAAATTCCAATTTAACAGACATTTTTTAACCGTTTTACCATATTGCATCAATGTGTGTGCAACACTCTGTGATGGAACAGGCCTCGGTTTCTTTTATGGCAGTTAATTTCTTTGTTAATTGATACAGGATCCAGCCTGGGGATCCCAGCACAGGAAGGACATGGAGCTGATGGACTGAGTCCAGAGGAGGCACCAGGATGATCAGAGGAATGGAGGAGCTCTGCTGGGAGAAAAGGCTGGGAGAGTTGGGATTGTTCAGTCTGGAGAAGAGAAGCTCTGGGATGGCAGAGAGTATAGTTTAGATGGGATATTGGGAAGGAATTGTTCCCTGGGAGGGTGGGGAGGCCCTGGCACAGGGGGCCCAGAGAAGCTGTGGCTGCCCCTGGATCCCTGGAAGAGTCCAAGGCCAGGTTGGACAGGGCTTGGAGCAACCTGGGATGGTGGAAGGTGTCCCTGCCCATGGCAGGGGGTGGCACTGGATGGGCTTTAAGGTCCTTCCAACCCAAACCATTCCATGATTAGAGGATGGGTCTGTGATTTACTGGTGACTGTAAGTGTTGCAACAATTTGCTTCTACACACAAAACCACCATTCCCCATCCCAGGGATGGATAGGAGGCTTTCTCCAAAGGCTTTTCCAAAGCTTTTAATTCCTTTTCTAAACACAGGTTTGTCTCTAATGAAGCCCACAGTGGGCTGGGATGGTTCAGTGCATCCTTGCAGAGCTCTGGTATTCCCAGGGTGCAGGTTCTGATCCTGGGCTCACTCAGCCAGAGCCACCCTGGCCAAGAATCCACTGTCACACAGATGATGGGCACATCCAGAGAAGCACAACTTGCACCCAGTGGGAAGCTGAAGAACTTTCCAGCCAGTTTTACGTTTCCCTGAAGTATTTCCTGAGGCTTTTAGAAGTTTCTGGTCTGATTCCCAGCATACAATCTTTCCTGGGGTGTGGAAGGACACACTCGGGACACAGCCTTACAGTTGTCTGTTCCAATACCACTACCAAAAGAATGATAAAAACATTTTATTTCACCTTTTTTTTTTAGAGGATGGGTAAGACGGAGCAGAGGTGAGGCCCTTCCCACATTTCCAGATTTTCCCTTTCTCCTATCTCCTAACTATTTTACTGACACACACAGTAGCTGTATAAATACACTTCACCTGAAAGATTGGTGAGGAAAAAACTCCATGGGAATTTGGGGAGTGTCAACTGAAAACCTGTTTCTTAATGGTTTACACAATAAAAACAGTGTGGAAAAAATTGTCCAATATATTTTTAGGCCAAGAATGATTCTGTTGTCCTGATATAGCAATAATAGGTGCCTGCAGAAAATAATACATTGATCACAGAGCAATGAGACACCTGAATAAAAATTAATAACAATCATTCCAAAGCTGCTAAAGTTCAGGATTGTTTTGGACGTCCATAAGAGCATGGAAAAGAGGCCATCACCCTGTTTCCTTTAGTGTATTCTCAAGTGCTTTTGTCTAGCCTTGTATTTCTGTATGCAAGCCCAGGCTTGTAGGATAAGCACAAGCAGAATTAACACATCATCCATGACTTCTTAAAACCATGTAAGCACTAAATTCCAGGTGTCTCATCCCTACCTAACTCACCCATCAATCATATTTTTTCGCCGTGAAGGGCTTTCCTAGCAAGACAAATGCATGAGGAGGTGGAGTGGACACACTGTTCCTTAAATTTTTCTCACATCTGGGCCTAAATAGTCAGCACTTCCATCCTCTGGAAGTATTAAAGCGAGCAAAAATCCCCCCTTCCCCTTAACTTATCTTCCTTCTGTGCACAGCAAAGTCTCACAGACAAAATGGCTTTTAGAGAGTGGAGAAAACAATTATTTTATCCTTCATGTAAACAATATCGAGCCATCGTTCATTTTACAAGGAAGTACAGAGTGTCACTATAGAGTGACACTAAAATGCAATGCAATTTTGAGGAGAATAGTAGCTAAAAGAAATATTAAAGGGATGTGTTCCCTTTTCATATTTCTGTGTCAGTAACTCTGAAATTTCACCACCATTGGAAAAAAAAAGAGCATTTTTGTATTTTTCAAAGCAGTGGGAAGAAAGCTGTAGCTGCGGAGATTAAAATCAAGAACATAAATCTCACTGTCATTGGTATTTTGAAGATGGACTGATTTTTATTTTAATTCTTCCTTGAATTTGTGTCAAAAACTTTTGTTGCCAAAATTTCTCCTTTTTTTTATACCACGCAAGAATAAAGTTTTGGATTTAAAATCTGCTGCTAAAAACACCAGCTGCAGCTAGCCCCACATGCTCGTATAGGCCACAAGTGTATTTCCACCTTGTCTCTGCCATGTGGAACCCAAGAGGTCTGATTTCCTTTGTTACCAAAGCCTTTCTGGATGCCATAAGGAACGTGTGACAAAACACTTTGGGAATTGGAGGGAGATGCCATTCCCAAGAAGATCTTTGTGTGTCTCCAGCACAGAAGTGTTTGCAGGATAGAAGGAGAAAAGTGTAAACACAGCTGAGAGAACTGGAAGGGATTTCAGAGGGTGCTTTTTTGTCTGCAGACAAATCTGGGATGTGCTTGGCACACCTTGTGTTCTCCTCCACCTGTGCTCCCAAATTATCCAACACAATCCTGGGGTGACTGCTCCTTTGCTGGGGACAGGTGGGAGGCTGCCTGGAAATTGCCAAGAAGACTGAAAGATGGGAAGAAGAGAATTTTTATATGAAAACACAGGGCAAAAGTAAAGATTTTCCTTGGCTTTTATATAAAATGCTGCTGGAGTACATGAATTGGCAAATACTTGTGCTGCTTTATTGGGACAAATGGCTGTTGTCTACTTTAATATACCCCTAAGTATTCCAATAAGGACACCAATAAGTGTGGAATACCTGCTCTCTTCTTAGATTGATATAAACAGCAAAAATACACCACATGCTGGGATTAAATGGCTTTTAAACACTATTTTTCATGTCTGCGCGGGAGCAAAGTAACAAAAGAGAATTAAAGAAGTCTTCCCACCCCCATCCCTTTCTTTCAGTTGAGCTAAGGATGGAATATTGCATTCTCCCCAGAAATACTCTCCTGAACGTCAAAGAAAGGCTGGTTCTTAAGCAGCCTCTGGATTCTTTTTTAATAGAATCTAAAGTTATTAACCTATTTTTATTGGAGACATCCTGTGTGCACTTGTACTCATATTTAGGGATGTGGAAAACGTGCCAAGAGAAAGTTATCCATAAAAAAACTGTGTGTGTAGGAGCTATGCACAGTAGATCCAGACCTTTGACTTACTCTGAGTTTGCTGATTACTGAAGTCTGGCAAAATCACGGAATCATGGAATATCCTGAGTGGGAAG
The DNA here is from genome assembly GCA_013397845.1 of Melanocharis versteri. Lineage (NCBI taxonomy): Eukaryota > Metazoa > Chordata > Aves > Passeriformes > Melanocharitidae > Melanocharis > Melanocharis versteri. The sequence goes on from VZTG01003917.1 coordinate 19,158, forward strand.
GGACCCACAGGATCATGGAGTCCAACCCCTGGCCCTGCCCAGACACCCAACAATCCCACCCTGTGCATCCCTGGGAGCATTGCCCAAATGCTCCTGGAGCTCTGGCAGCCTCGGGGCCGTGCCCATTCCCTGGGGAGCCTGGGCACTGCCCACCACCCTCTGAGGGAAGAACCTTTTCCCAATATCCAACCTAAACCTCCCCTGGCCCAGCTCCAGCTGTGAAATGGTGCTGCTTTAATGTTTATCCAGATTTTGATGCGACCTTTCACTTGCAGTTTCCACATTTTAGCCCTACCTTTCTTCTGGGTGATGTTAAATTCCTAAGAAGTTCCTTCTTCCTGGACTATCGTGGCAAATATTTTGCTGGGGTTGTCCTCCAACTTATAAAAGGATAAAAAATTCAACCTATTATGACTGAGTTTAAATTTGTCACTGAAACATATCTGGCTCAATGCTGTTGTCTGATAGGTTTGGTTGTGGCTGGACTCCTCACAGGAGAGATACAAGCTGCTTGGAACATTCCCAAAGCATGGCATTTTATGGGATAAAAGCTTGGGAACCTGGGGCATTCTTCAGGCAGGCAGGGACATTAAACATCAGCACATTTCTCTATCCAGCACTGAACACACGTGTGTGTGTGTATATATACATATACAATATATATATGAACAGCAATACTTTATCACTGCTGTCTCATGAGAACTTTCTAACCAACTTTCACCTTCCCTTTTGCTGACACACAGACCCTGGAGCACCTAATTAACTCTAGAAAGGGAGAGTTTGGCCCCTTTGGAAAATATCCCAGCTTCTCTCAGGATTAATAACATCCTCACTGCGAATATCCCAGCGCTTGAACAGGCTTATCCTGAATATTTAAATTTCATGAAAGAGGGCTGCTCTGCTGTGCCACTTTGGGCACAGCTGAGATCTTATAAAAATAGGCCCAGGATTTATTTTCCACCGTGTAAACAGGGTGGAATGGCACCATTTTAGTTCCATGTGGAAGCACAGCCATGTGTTCAGTAAAGCTGCCTCACGCGCTGGAATGACAATTCCTTGGTTCACTGCCAAAGCCTGGAAACAGAGAAAAACCAGGTATTTGTGTAAATACACATCACATTAGTTCCCTTTAAAAATCTCCTTATAATGACTTATTTCACATGAATACATTTTCAGTTTTCCCTCCTTTCCACCACAGCACTGCAAGTTACTTGTTTTGTTACAAAACATGTCAGTCCTCATAAGAACTCAGTGGTTTAGAGATAAAAAGCAAATATAGAATCTCACAAAGTCTAATAAAATCTGACAAGCTGTTAAAAGCATAAGAGTTCTGTTAACTCTGGCTTTTCTCTGCTCATGGAGGCTTTGCCATTAAAGGGTTTTAACAGGACAGAACATTTAAGCTGTTCCTGCAATCAGTTGCCCTGTGGTAGGTAATGACACTCATATCCAATTAGAAGAGCAGCAAGTATATAATTACTGGAATTTCAAGGAAAAAAATATTGATATTCATGTGTAGTGGTTTAAATTATACCAGTGTGAGGTCCCTTTTTATGCTGTGAAATATCAATTAAATATATTTATTGCAAAAATGCTATTAAAAAGCTGGAATGTTTACTTGAGTGACTATACAGTTGTAGAAAGAAAATGTTAAGTTATGAAAATGCTGTTGTAACACGGTCATTAAATCATGTTGGGGCTTTTAATAAATAAGCAATATTCAGTTTCTGGGCTTGGTTCTTTGCCATCACTGGTGTTCTGTGTGGGAGTATCCACCAGAACATTAAAAAAAAACCCTCTGCACTGCACATATAGCAACAGAGTTTAACCAAATGCGGTGAAATTATAAAACAAATCATTAGGTAATTTCACAGATTCTCAGCAATAGAGAGAGATTGCAAATACTGAGACCCAAATTCTTTCACTGACTCAGGAAGTCACTCAAGGTCAGAGTATGGAATCTGAAGGACACTTCCAGCTCCAACAGTTTCATGATATGTGTCTTTCTTTTCCTTGTGAAAAGAGGGAGACAATGGATATTCCTTTGGGTGGTATAGTGCATGATTTACAATCACAGTCTTTGTTAGAGGGATTGATTGCTAGACTCATTTAAAAATAAATATATTTTAATTGGGCAACTTCAGGATCTGCCTCCAGAAGCTGCTTAAAAAGGATCAGGTAAGTACATAAATATTTCTGTCATCAAATGAGCCTCTCAGCCCCGGCCAACAGGCAAAACTCCACTTTTCTTTGCTATGGCCCAAACCCACTTTTCTGATAATCCTTCACCATTTGCCTCAGAACTTCCAAAACTGAGCCAAAGAGTAACAAACTTTTCTTTTTTGCAGAAAGTAGGAGAAATACAACACAATGACCTTGCAATTTCCACAGCCCCAGCCAGTGTAACCCTTGAAAAATGCAGCACTGAAGTGAGTAGAACAGCTTGTGGAAAAGCCTGACATTCCCCATAGTTCCAGTTACACTCCCGTGCTCAGAATGGCCATTGCACCAGAAGGTTGGCCCAGATGACAGGAAAATAACAGCAAAAAAAGAATAAACAACCACATTTATTTCACTTTGAACCTAACAGCTCTTCCAGCAGCTGAACCTCGTCTCATTTACAGCACTCTATTTCTACATTACAACTTTCTCATTAGAACAGTAGTTTGCCAGACCTTAAATAAGCACTTTTACTGAGAATATAAGGATTAATCCTTTTTGCTATTACTTTCAATATTCCTCATTAAAGAGCCACCCATATATGACATTTATTAATGTGTGTACACTGCATATTAATTCAAATTAAGTTCTACAGTGAATAATGCTTAAGCCCTCAAATTAAGTGATTTCATTCTTTTCCTCATCTAATTGCTGAGACTATTATTTAATGTCTCTTGTTTTTCTCTCTATTAATCTGTTTGCTTTATTAAATTGCATTCAGTTGTTCCACTCAGAACTTGTACAATTAAGAGGCAAAGTGAAGGTTTTAAACAAAAGAGCGAGAATTTACATGGAAGGAGAAGGAAAAGGTGGTGCAGGAAATATCCATATCATGGGGCGTCTGTCACAAGTGGTCCTCTATAAGTGAGGGAAGAGCTGGAAAAGGTCAGTGAAGCGAAAGGATTGCTAATAATGTGAAGGAAGATAACCAGGGGCCTGGAATGCACTGGTGGTGTTGGACCCCACTGGGGCTGCACAGAAAAACAAGGATGAAGTTGTTGGGTCCAGCCCAGCCTGGACTGGAGCTGACAGAGATAAACTGCTAAAGCCAAAAAGACAAAACTCTGTGCTTAACATTTTAATTTGAAGCATAACTGTGCCACCAGGCTTTTCAGATGCTGTTGTAACTAATGGTTACGAGCCCACACTGCTCTGAAAAGCTTCTCCCTCTCAGTGTTCCCTGCCCAGGTCATTCCATTTCTGAATTTTTGCTTGCATTTAGCATGCAGTGGTGTTTTTCATTATTTCATTTTTCCCTTCTTTCCTCTCCTCCTGAAGGAAAGAAGCAGAGCAGGAGGGTTATGTGGAATAAAGACATGGTTCCTGTTCATTTCTAAGACTTTCCCATGGCAAGCATAGTTGCTATGAATATAAAATCAGAGTTCTTTTTAAAACACAGTTTAGCTAAGGATGAAATAACTAAATAAATTAAGCCTTATTTCACTGTAATACCTTTGGCTGTAATGCACTCTGTAATTGCAGTATTTCTCTAGGTCTGTTCACAAGGAATGTGCACATGTTTGAAGTTCACATTGTTCCTGTTGTGACTAAAATATTCTGTGCAATAAGGAGGTAAAATAATTGTATCATTTCTGTAAATGAGTCCTGTGTTCTAGAATGAGCTGTGCAGTGGCAGAGACCTGCACTCTTTTCCGCATTCACAGTCTCCCCTCACACTGGTAATTGGATGCAGAGCCATTTCCACACTATTTTTCCCATCAGCTTGGAAAGCACCTTATGTTTTGCCCCTGACATCCGTCAGTATGGACATACAGTGTGAAGGGCAGCAGCAATAACATTGATCCCTGCTCTGAATTCCAACAGAGGTGTGTGCTCTGGTGGTACCTGACTTCCTTAGCAGAATCCAGCACTGCTGAGCCAAAATACTGCACGAAACAGCCTATTGTCCTTCAGCATCCTGCCAATTACTGTCATTGCAGTGGGGGAAAAAGTCACAAAAAAAGGCTTGCTTTCAGTTCCTTTCCATAAGTTGTAAGCACACAATGAGTATTTGATTGGTTTATGTCAATCTGCCATTTTAATCCACAGGAAATAGCAGTCTGTGAATGGTAGACAAGCTCTTTGCCACAATTATTTTCTCTGCCATCCCACAAAACTTACCTGTGGACATTTTCTGAATATTGTACCTGCACAAATTCATACAATCACGGAATGGTTTATGTTGGAAGGGACCTTAAATCACACCTTGTTCCAAATCCCTGCCATGTGCAGGGACACCTTTCAGTAGATCAGGGTGCTCAGGGCCTAAATTAACCTTAGGGAGCAGAGAAAGGAAGGAAAACATAAACTCCTTGTTTCTTTCCACTTTTTGCTCTGTGACCAGGGACAGGACGCTGGGAACATTTGAAGCTGTGCAAGGGGAGGATCAGTTTGGGTATCAGGGAAAGGTTCTTCCCCCAGAGGGTGGTGGGCACTGCCCAGGCTCCCCAGGGAATGGGCACGGCCCCAAGGCAGCCAGAGCTCCAGGAGCGTTTGGACAATGCTCCCAGGGATGCACAGGGTGGGATTGTTGGGGGGTCTGGGCAGGGCAGAAGTTGGACTGGATGATCCTGTGGGTCCCTTCCAGCTCAGAATATTCCATGGTCCCCTGGTATTTACCTTTCTGGCAGTAGCACAGGCTGGTAAAATCCTGTGGACACACCTTGTCAGCAGGGGCTGCTGGTGGATGCGAATAGGTGGCATTTTTCCTGGCACCAAAAAGCCTCTCTGGGAATCAACAGTGTGGGCATTTTGGTCCCCTCCACCTGGTTCTGCCCTGATGTCACATCTATGCTCCCACACTGAGCCAATATCACAGCCCACCCTCTCCAGTGGAGTGTGTCTTCTTGTGTCAGAGAAACACCCAAAGGTGACCCTCTTTGGGTCAGAGGGCTCTCATCTCACCAGCAAGGTCACAGGGATCTCCAAAGCCCCTCTCCTGGCCCTGCACAGGGCAACCCCACCATTCTTTTGCAGGTCCAAACTCCTCTCCTGAGCAGCTGTGTGCCACACTGACACTTGCTTTTTCTCCCTGAGCATCACCCTGTCCACCCTAAAACACTCAGGTGGGGGGCAGTCCTGCTTTTCAGTGGTGTTAAAAACAGAGGAAGTGATCCTCTCTGAAGTGTGAGCTGTGGAGTGGGGACTGGGACACAGTGCAATCTGCTCCTCCTTGGTCTCTCTCCAAGCATTTATTGCTTCCAAAGATTTCTGTTTGCACAACCCTCTGTAGACCTCAGCTTTGCTCTAAAGATGTGAACTGGTGGCCTCTTGTTTGAGCTATGATCCTCTCTATATTCTTCAGAGATTGTAGCTATAGATTGATCTTGGAACCAGAATCAATCTTTTTTTGCAAGAAGAAGAGTATTTTTACATGACAAAGCTTTTGTTTTAGGATCTCAGAACTTTGCTCACTGAGGTCTAAAGAGTAATTCCTACTTTTAATTTTTTTTCGCACATTTGTAATCCACCTCATGAATTTTCCTCTGGCTGATTCTGTGTGGTCCCTGATAAGATCGACAAGAGCAACTCTGATGGTCCCTAATCCGAAAGAAAAATTGTTTCTTAGATTTTTGGTTTGCTTAGTTCTTTTTACTTCTCTCTCCTATAAATCTTTAGCTTGAATCAGTGTGATTACATAACACAAATCTGGCCCACTGCAAACTAAAGTATGCTGTGTTTTCAAACCAAAAATACTTTTGAAATTAAGCTGCAAACCGGTGGAATGTCTGTGAAGTGGAGCTGCACCCATTTCTTTAAATTCAGTTAATTCATTTCAGCCCTTGTCTGAGTTTATCTGAGTGACAGAAGAGGGCTTTATTACTGTTGACTTCAGTTAAGAGAACGCACAATGAGATTCTTTAAATGACTTGGATGTGTTTGGACAGCTAATATCTCAAAAGGTCTATTATCTGTATTGACTACAACACTACAGAATGTTATAAAATTAATTATATTCTTCATAGCTTAACAATGATTGCCTCATTTAGAAATATAATTACCTATCACTGAGGTTTTCAGCCAGAAGGGGTTTTTTTAACAGTGGTTAAATAGCTTGGTTTGTCAGGCTTCATTTAAATCCTTTGCTGCTTTCTTCTCCTTCTTGTAAAAGTTTGATATTTTAGTTGACTTTTTTTTTTTGATGCCAAAGTTTTATTCCAGGTATTTAGTGTTGTTATTCACAAAGGACAGACTGACACTGAAGGAGCAGCCTGGCCAATAAAACAAGGAACCACCAAGTGGCAGCATGTTATGGGGTGCTCTGGGATATAATGGGATAGTCTGAGAAGTGTCCTCCTCCTTAAGACTTAAAAGAAGGGAAAATTATTATTCAAGAACAAAAAGTATGATCCATCTCCTGAAAAGGTCATTCAAAGAGACAGAAGTAAGAAAATGAACACCTGATGATCCTTCCCATGATTTTCCAAGAAAACTCTTTCCAGGATTTCTGTCCTGATTTAAAGTTATTTTTTAGAAGCACAACCATTATCCTCACAGGCACATCAAAACCGAACCCACCTGATATAAACCATAATTTCTGTTTGCATTTAAAAAGCACAGAAAAGAGAAAATAACTGCTAAGCATTGTCAAAGTTTATGTCAAGTTATGCAAATGATGGCTCTTCTGCCATCCTGTTCCCAGGTTCATCTCTCTCCAGCCAGCAAGGCAAGAAGGAATTGAGAAATACTGAAGAAGGGCAGATAATGCACTTTGTTTCTCTTATTTTTCCTGCAGACACAATTTTTCCCCCTCGATTGTATCAGAGCTCATCATTCTCCAGAGCTATTAATCTGGCATCTGTATCGACAGCGTGGGATTGTAAAAGATGTTATTTATTTCCTCCTGCCTTCCAGCTCCAATAGGAAAGAAATACTGAGCTGCCCCCGCCTCAGGAACCAAGTAATAAGAGAGGAAAATGATGGAGTGTGATAATTTAAGCACAAAGAGATCAGATCCTGCCACTCAATACATTGGTTTTACTTAAAAACTGCAGCAGTTTTGTTGGGCTTTTTCAGGTTTAGCTTAAAATTAGAATTTAGATGTTTGGATTGAAGCTGACTTAGCAGTTGAGATGCTGCTTTGTTTCAAAGTCTCTCTTTAATAAAAGACACCACTAAAATTGGGTGGATCAGTAAAATAAATACAAGAGCAACACTTCTGTGGCTTTTCATTCCCTGTCTCTGGTGCAGGTGATTATGGAAAATACATCTGTAAAACCAACACAGGCTGCTTCTTCTGTAGGCACAGCGCGTCAAAACAAACAGCACCAATCTTAGGCTCAGATTTGGGCTTTTTAGCACAACCCCTTAAATCCAGCATAAAATCCAGCCCTGCATATAGATGCAATATTATGTATTGATGGCCACTGTCACAACCACATGAACTCACACTGAATGCTTTCATACATGAGCTGGATGCCTGTAGAACCCTTTACCTGAACATTTGGGAAATTGTATTTTGTTTTTATAAACTGAGCACCTCCTTTTGCTATATAATCAGCAATATTCAGAAAACAAGCACTCTTTAATTATATCCACATAGCAAAATACAGAGTAATTTAGAAATGTGCTAATGCCTAATATTTTATAGGTATTTTACGGATATTTTTGCTGTGAGGGTGGTGAAGGCCTGGCACAGGTTGCCTGGAGAAGCTGTGGCTGCTCCTAAAACTGTTCCAGGTCAGATTGGAACAAACTGGTCTAGTGGAAGGTGTCCCTGCCCGTGGCAGGGGGTGAAACGGGACGAACTTTAAGGTCCCTTCCATCCTGAGCCATTACAGGATTCCATTATTCTATTTGATTTTATTTTCTTTTTCTTATGTGAGGACAGCCTCTATTCTAGAGGGTGTTATTTGATTAGAGCTGAGCTTCCTTCCAGCAGGGAGACCTCCATCAGGAGAGAGCTGGCAGCTGAGTAAGGGATTGATGGTCCAGGTATGGACGCTGGATGGAGTAAAAGTTCTGCTCAGATCAGAGGGAGGTGTGACTGCGGTGTGACTCCAGAGAATGAAGGCTGGGTTTGCCCCCCTGATGATCCCCAGCCCTGAGTGACCCTTGGGATTTGGCAGCAGCCATCCAGGAAGGAGATCCCCTGGGCACCAAAGTCTGCTGGGTTTGTCTCCCGCAGCACAGCTAAGAGGGAGGAAATGAGCCATGCAGGGAACTTTGCCTTTGGAAATGTCAGTCCTGGCAGGTCTAAAGGTCACCTAAACAAGAATTTGGGGGAATCCCTCTGATTCCCACCTGGAGAGTTTGGCTTTTCTTGGCCTTTTTTGTAACTTTCTGTACAGTTCCTCCAAAACCTCCAATGCCAGGCTCTTCCCAGTGATTTTGTCTCTCCAGGATTGTCCCTACACAGAGCCAAGGAACACTGGAATTGCTGAGAGGTGTGTTCCAGAAGGACTGTGACACACCTGCAAAAGAAACACAGGGAAGGATTCCTTCTGCTTACTGAGGGATTACAAATGCCTGAACAGGCATAAACACATTTAATCCTCATCCTTTTGCTTGCCAAAGTGCAGGGAACCTTGGGCCACTGCATTTCTCCCTCACAAGAAATAGGATATCCCCAGGATCACCAGCCAGGGCATGGCACAGAACATTTCCTCTGAGCACTGCTTAGCCGACTGGACCATTTTCAAACAGACTCTGAGCTTTGGAAGTCTGAATTTCAATATTTTATGGTTTTATGACCTCTCAAAGTAACAAAACAGAGAAAACATCTTCTGAAGATCTCTACACAATGAAGGACAAAAAGTAATTTAATCTTGGATCAATATTTGCAAGTGGTAAGTGGAAATTGACACTCGGTAAGGATTTTGGCTCACACAATTCCATTTCATTCTGCTTTCACGTGGTGCAAATCTGGGATAACATTCCCAATGTTGGATTGTACAGAGAGAAAAGAGGTACTTGCACTATTTATTCTCTGCTCTGTGTTAACATAAAACCTTTATGCATCATATACCATTTATTATTTGTAATATATCATCTATACCAATAAAATATATGGTAAGTTTTGAATATATTGAGGTGCCAGGCATTGGGTTCAGCTGTGCAATTGAGCAGGTCACAAGCTCAGCTCGCACGACCCTTGTTTTGCCATTTAGTGAATATGAATTTAATTCTCGTATATAAATCTATACATATATATAAAAACACACAAAAAATAATATTATCTGTTAAATAAGTAGAAATTTAGAGGACTTGTGGGCTTGTTGTTGGGGTTTTTTGTGTGTTTTTTTGTTGTTGTTTTGGTTTGGGCTTGTTTTTGTTTACTTCTTATAGCTACAAAAATGAAGTAAATAAAAAGCAGACTAATGGCTGGTGTAACTCACTTCCCCCCTGCCTTCTTTTGTCCCTTGGTCAGTGGTTTGTACAAGATTCAATGAGAAAAGGAAAAAATTCCAAGGGTGAAAGTGTAGGAAACTCACCTTGCAACAACCACAACATGTGGAGGTGTCAGAGCTGTGCCAGCAGTGGAGGAATTTGCTTAATGAAAATTTTCCCCAGGCATCCCCTAATGTCACTGGTGGTTCCCAGTGCAGATTACCCATCAGTTAGCACAAATTTGCTTTTTAATTGGCCTGTATTGCACCTGCCACATCCTGGCTCCCCAGCCTCCGAGGCACTGGCTAAAGGAGGAAGGTGCATATCTGGGGGGATTTAATTTAATGCATTCCAGGAAGGGCCTGCACAGCAACAATTAATGTTTAAAAGACAAGAATAATGTGCACCAGCACGAAGTGATGAGGAAGAGGGAAGGGGAGCTGGGGAGTAGCTAATGAACAAGATTAATTAGCCACAGCAGAAAGATCTAAAGCTCCAGTGACTTCAAGGGGAAGCTTTAATTCTGTTGACTTTTGTGGGTCCTGGGAACAGCCCAAGAAGTCCAGGAGTAGGAAATTCATCAGCAAGGCCTTGTTTACCCAGGCTTATTTTTCAATGATGCCAAAATCGGTGTGTTCTGGAGGCAAACAGTGAACAGCCAGGCAAAGGAAACACAGGCAGCGGATGTGGGAGGCTGGCAAGACCCAGGAATGTTGGTGCAGTTCTCCTTCCCAGTCACAGGATGCTGCAGGTCCCCTTTTCCCATTTCCTAAGAGTAAGAAAATCGAACTTCAGTTGTGAAAGTTGGTTAGAGACTGCTCAGTTTTGTTCAGATGTCTCAACTATTTATTTTTCTACCTCTCTTCCAGAATGGCTGGGCTCTCCTTGCTCAGATTGCTGTGGAAGTCTCAGGGAATAGATGGTTTTATATAGGGAATTATGTATAAGTTCCTTGCAGTGAATTCCTGGTGAATTCTGCTCCCAAACCATGCAGCTTCCTGGCAGCACTGCCAGCAGAAGGAGCAATATGACTCCACAGCTCCCAGATGTTGTGATTCCAGAGAAATATTATCCTGCAGAAAGCATGGGCAGCTGGGATGCTAATTCCCAATGCTTGCATCTCATCAGGGGCTCTGGGAACTGCAGGACTGGGAATGCAGTGAAGCTTTTCTGAGCTGGATTTGTAAGGACAGTCTCAATTCAGCATCAACAAATAAATAAATAATCTGCTTGGAAATTAAAAATAAAATTGAAACATTAATTCTAGAAAATGTAGGCATTTGTTTTAAATATCTTAAAACTGGCAAAACTTGAATTTCAAGTTTCAGCTGGTTTTGTTGAGGATTTTTCTGCAACTGACTGCATTTCCTTACTGTGAGTTTCATTCACAACCAGTTTCTGCTAAAGGATTTGTCTCCCTATTTCCCCCCCACACCACTCCCTTGTCTTTGTCACTTATATCCTTGGGATTGTTAAGATGCAGGGATGTTCAATGAGTTGGCAAAAAGCATTTTTCCCTCCAGAGTTAAATTCCAATCAGGTCAGTGAACTGATCTGCCTCACTGACCCAAGTGTGGGACAGCAGTGGGAAAAGATGGTGCAGGGAGAAGGGAGGCAGGACTGCCCTAATTTCATGTGGTTTTACACTGTTTTATGTGCCCATGGCATTCATTGCTCATTATTTTTCCCCTGCCATTCCCTTTCCCCAGGTGCCTGCACTATCTGTCTATAGTGGCTTATTGAGTTCTTGGTTTATTTTCAGGAAAAATGAAGTTATTTAATAAAGATATCCAAAATAAAGATACTCAGATAGCAGCTGCATAAGTACATATTTGAAATTTTATCTTTGCAGTGCTGGTGTGTGTTGCAATATCTGTGATATATTGCTCTTCCCTTTGCCTTATAACAGACTCCCTATTATAGAGGCAAAATTTAATAAGGCCATGTACATTAACATTATGGCATAATTTCCTGGCTGCCAGACAGGAGAGATTTTGAATGTTAAACTGTGTTTGATATGTTAATATAGGATGTAAGTGCCAAATGGGGCTCTATTAACAACACTTGCTTAAAATATTTTCCAATTTTCCCGTTAAACCAGGATGCGGAGAAAAAGGCACTTGGTTGGAAGGGAAGGAACTGGGAGCTATTTGATATAATTTAACTGCAGCCCTGTTGGTGGAGTTGGGAGTTGTCTGTGGGAAAATCCAGCGAGCAGGAGAACACATCTTGCTAATGGCACAAGGACGAGCAGCTAGGAGTCCATGAGCAGCAGATTTCTGCTTTCAGAGGAAAATGGAATATAATTGTCATCAGGCACTTGCTCAGCTGTCAGAAATGTTTAGAAATACATGGGCTCCACTAGGACACTATTCCACCTCGTGAAGTTCCAGATATTTAACCTGACAGGAGCATGGAGCTGGGCAGGTCGGGCTCTGCTCCCAGGGAACAGGGACAGGATGAGAGGGAACGGCCTCAAGCTGTGCCAGGGGAGGCTCAGGTTGGACGTCAGGAGGAATTTCTTCCTGGAAAGGGTGCTCAGGCCTTGGAAGGGGCTGCCCAGGGAGGTGTTGGAGTCCCCAAACCTGCAGGCGTCCAAGGAAGGCCTGGAGGTGGCACTCAGTGCTCGGGGCTGGTGACAAGGAGGGGATCAGGCACAGCTTGCACTTCATGATCCTGGACATCTTTCCCAACCTTAATGATGCTGGGATTCTATATCTCCATATTTCTTTTTAATGCAAGGTGCCTAATGGGAGCTGTAAAAGAGATAGGAAAGTCGAGAAGCCCTACAGCTGCAAAGATCAACACGTCTAGAAACAAATTCCACTTCTTCCAGGGACTCTCATTTTGGCTCAGGGCAAATTACTTCTCTTTTTCCTCTCATAGCATCTACTTTGTTTCTATAGCAGTTTTAAACCTTTTTGGTTAGGTACCTCTTATTGTGGGTTTGTAAAATCTACATGGTACCACCAGAGAAGTAATACTAATAAAGTGTAAATGTAATTGCTTCTATAAGCACAGGAAATGTTTTTTCCATACTAGATTAAGGCAGTTCCTTAATTTTTATAAGTCTACAGGTTAAGCTGCTAAAGGGCAGTTGTATCTGTCTTCTAGCTCAAAGAGCAAATACCATAATGCCTGAAAATACACAGAGGGAGCCTTTAAATCAGTCTTTGTTCTGACTGAGTTCTGGCGACAGTTCAGTGGGGGCTTGGTCTAATCTCTATTTCTCATATTGCTGCTGGTATGTGTCATAGAATCATGGAATCATGGAATGGTTTGGGTTGGAAGAGACCTTAAAGCCCATCCAGTGCCACCCCTGCCATGGGGAGGGACACCTTCCGCTATCCCAGGTTGCTCCAAGCCCCGTCCAGCCTGGCCTTGGGCACTTCCAGGGATCCAGGGGCAGCCACAGCTTTTCTGAGACACTGTGCCAGGACCTCACCACCCTCACAGGAAAGGATTTCTTCCCAATATTCCATCTAATCCTGCCCTCCAGGAAACCATTCCCCCTTATCCTGTCACTCCACCCCTTGGAAACAGTCTCTTTCTTTTTAATTTGTCAGCCCCTTCAGGTACTGCAAGGCCGCAATGAGGTCATCCCAAAACTTCTCTTCTCCAGGTGATCAAACCCAACTCTCCCAGCCTTTCCTCCCAGCAGAGCTGCTCCATCCCTCTGCTCATCCTGGTGCCTCCCCTGGACTCTCTCCAGCAGCTCCATGTCCTTCCTGTGCCGGGCCCCAGGGCTGGAGCAGCTCTGCAGGTGGGGTCTCACCTGAGCGGGGCAGAGGGGCAGAATCCCACCCCTCCCCTGCTGCCCACACTGGGGGCTCAGCCCAGGGCACGGGAGGTTCTGGGATGGGGCAGGTCCAGCTCTCACCCACAGCATTCCCAAATCCTTCTCCCAGGGCTGCTCCATCTGCTCAGCCCCTGCCTGGATTGACCCTGGGGGTTGTCCTGACCCAGGTGCAGCCCTTGTTAAACCTCCTGAGATTCCCAGGGGCCACTTCTGGAGCTTGTCCAGGTCCCTCTGGATGTCATCCTGTCCTTCAGGGGTGTCACTGCACTCTTGGCTTGGTGTCACCTGCAAACCCAAAGCTGCCCTCCATGGTCTGTGTCATTAATGCAGATATTAAATAGCAATGTATTTATATTTTGTATGTTTGCATGTTTAAAGCTAAAATCCACCTTTGTGATAAAGAAATGGCACGATCCTGACACAGCCTCTCCTCAGCAGGGTTAACATCCAGGATCTGAGCCTGTGCATGGGGCTGACATCAAGCTACAGCCAGCTGGAGGTTTGGCTTTGTCAATCGCCTGTGACATTTAAACCAATTTCCCACCTTCACAGGCTCCTACCTTTGGTAATGTCAGAAGCAGAGCACAGGATGTTGTCAAAAATCAAAAAGGCACCTGAATTTCCCTTCTCAGTAATTCCTTTTCTGCACTGGGAATTGTTTAGAGGTACCCTGAAAATGAAGGAAAACTTTAAATCTGTTCTTGCCTTAGTTTCAGTAACAACATAATGACACTCTGAGGGAGTCAAAATTGGCGAACTAAACTCAGGGAGAAAACTTCATGAGTTGTTTTTTTCTCTAAAGGGTTTTCTAAGGATCTCTTCATGTTATAGCTGCAATTTGAGGAAACACTTTTCAATCACTAGTCCTGGCCAGAGATTTAAAACTAACGAGAATGGCAACAATTGCAAAGGGCAGTCAAATCTGCTCTTTATTTTGGAAATACTTTGGGGATTTGCAGTTCCAGAGTCCTCAGCAATGGAAAAACTCTCAGAGGACTTGGAATAATTCCTCCCTGCAGGTCAGACATGATTTCTGATTTTGTAACTCCCTAAATAAGCTATTAAAATAACGACTGCTTTGTGATTTTTTAAATTTTCTTGGGGGCAGACACTGGATTGTCTTACAAATAATTTACTGTGTGGGAGTTGCAGCAAAACCCTGTCTCTTCTTTTTTTATTGTTGAAACTCATTACAAGTCATTAAATTGAAACCAAGCAACCGAGTGAAAAATGAGTTTTGACAAAATTAGAGCCATTCTGAAAAAAACCCTGACACTTCTGTACAGTAGCACAGACTTTGAAAACTTTTGGGGTTTTCTTTTTCTTTGATCATCTAATTTCTAAAATTTTCAGTCTGGGATTTGACTCATTTAGAGTACACAGTGCCAAGATGCTGAAGAAATGATCATTCCAGTTTGGGAAGGAGAGCTGGAAGTTGCACTTTCATGGCCAATATGAGTGGGTATTGTGGCAATGTCTGCAAACAACTTTAAAACACTTCAATCCTGACCAAAAATGCCTTGGGTATTTTTATCACTCCAGCTAGGACTGCACATCTTTGTCAAAACACACAAAAAAATGGTCTAAGCTGTGAATCAAGATGAGAGATAAACAAAATGGATAATTCCAAAAGAAAACTATTCAGAGTAATGCCCAAGAAAGAAAATTATTAGACTTAGGGAGGACAGGTGTATTAAACATCCCCCTATTCAAGTATTGCTGAAACAATTCCTTGTGTTGGTCAAGTAAAATACTTACGATAAACTATTGGATGTTGCACTTGTTTGATTTATTTCACTTCAGATTTAGGAAATTAAGTAAATTATCTTGACTTCAATGAAGTATTTGACATAATGTCACACTCCCAAATTTTTGGTTAGGATGAAGATGGTGGGCAATGATGCATCAGTCTTGAGGTGAGTATGGAAAGAGCCAAGCTTTGCCCTTAATGACAGAGCTGTAAAACGAGAACCTTCCCAAGCAGAGCCTTAGGATTCCTAATGAGGTTTTCTGGGATAGCAGCTCCCAAGGCTGTCCCTTGCAGAGCCCTGGTGGTAAATTGATGTCTGTGACCAAGAGATATCCAAGTGTTCCTCTCCTGTGTCAGACACTGGCCAGGGATCCCTAGAACCAGGCGGTGTTGGGGTGAAGAGCCCGATGGGGACAGACATGTCCAGGCTCCAGCCATGTCCTGGCGTCCCCTCTGGACAGGTGGTGGCTGATAACCCACCAGGGGCCACTATCCCATAGAACCAGAAAGGTTGGAGGAGGCCTCCAAGACCCTCAAGTCCTTAGGAATGGGTCTGGCTTGGAACAGCCAGTGAGGATAACATTCCCAAAGCTCACCATTAATGCTTCCAAGTTTGTGGACATTGTGGACGTGAGTTTGGGGACTTTCTTTGGTTTTTTTTTTTTTCACCTTCTATTTTCTCCACCTGCAGCTGAAGATATCCATCTCCCTCCCCCTGGCTGTGATGGATGTGCTGGCCTCTTTCCTCAGCTCTGGTGTCAAGTCCAGGGAAAGCTCAGCCCCTGACCTGCCTCGGTGCTGCTCCCCAGCCCTGTCCCACATTTATCAGTGCAATAAAACAGCTGCAAGCTACCTCCACTGAGATTTGCTTGGTTGTTTGCTCGTTTTATAAACATGCCAGGTGATTTATTTTGGAGTTTCCCTATCAGGTTCACTTGACAGAACATTGCTGAGATAATTTACAATTTGTTTCCATTGATGTGTACTTTTTAGTGCTTCCTGACAACAGAAGACCACTAATAAATAGGAGATGAATTATATTAATCCTTTCTGTCATTTATAGAAATGTTTTCTTCCCCCTTCATATTTCAACTCAGTCATATCATTGTCTGCTGAGTTATTACAATGTGGGAAAACAAGGTTTTTCAGAAGTATTAGAGAGATCCTATTTTTTCCTCACAGGGACACCAAACATCTGCCTTCAAAGATAATGGCAGTAACAATTATTTGCATCATAGCCCGAGCTCACTTGATAGCTGGAAGCTGCTGTTCTTATCTCTGAGCCTCCCGACCTGTCCCCAGTTAGACAACCACATCTGAAATGCTCTGTCATTTCTCTCTGTGACACTGAACTTTATGGAATGTGTGTGACCTGACACGGAGGAAAATCAGCCGCAAGGCTGCCTTTTGTGTTTGTTTTAGGTATGCAAATAACCGGTGGGGTCTAAGTGAGCAAATAAAAACAAATATGTAAATGTTGTTTCTCAAAAAAGAAGTGTAAACTGATAACCAACTCCCCTAACAGGCCATCAGCTGCTGCAGGCCCTGCCGGCAGAGGGGAGCTGGTACCTCAGAAGAGCAGAGGTAATAATGAGTCAAGTTGTTCTCACTCATTGCTGTGAGGGGCATCCGCAGGGCGAGCAGCTCGGGTGTGCTTTATCCAAGTCACAGTTCTGCTGCTTTATTAACGCCATCAAACATAAGGAGAGGGTTTAGATGGGATATTGGGACAAAATCCTTCCCTGTGAGAGTGGGGAGGCCCTGGCACAGGGTACCCAGAGAAGCTGTGGCTGTCCCATCCCTACCCTGCTCCTCCTGCACTTTCCATGGAAAGAGGAGGCTGTCAGACAGGTCAGAAAGCATCAAAAGGTCTGATTTTTCAAACAGCAGTTTGAGGAGTGCATTTGTATAATATATTCATCAAGAAAAGATTATATATGCAGGGAATGGAAGTGATAAGATCCAGATGGGACAAACAACTATTTTTAGTATTGTGTCCTGACCTTTCCATTGCCTTCCTGAAAAATTTCAGTCCTGATTCAGCATTCTGTCAAACAGCTGGCAGAATGCGCACCAAATGCAAGTTTTATGAGTCCCACCATCCAAAAGCTGCTGCCATCCTTTTATGAGACTGATGCTGGATGTCCCTCCTTTAAATTCTGTTCCATCAGCAGGGCAATCCCATGCCCAGATTGGTGTCTGTGTGTGTGTACACTGTCTCCAAGTGGCATTTTTTAAACAAAAGTTTCTTGAACTGGCTGACACGGGTTGTTTTGCTGTGTAAAAGGAGCAATTTGGCACAGACAAAAGCTGCATTTCCCCGTGCTGTTATCAACAATAAATGGCTTTCACATTGTCAGCTGTTCTAACACCAGTGTACATATCCAGAGCAGGCTTTCTGTCAGGTTTTTATTATATATCTCCATGCTCGGGTCTATCTCAGCTCCATCTCTCAGCACTCCCTGATTTCCAATACAGATTTATCTCCATCCCCTCGGCACTGCCGTGTGCTCCCTTTTATGGCTGTGAAATATTTGCAGGGCAATCCCTGAATCACAAAGCACAGGGCAGAGAACAGCACCCTGTGTTCACAACATGCAAATCCACTCCCCCCTTTCCCGTCCTTTCCGGCTTGGTGGATTTACAGTGTCCTGTTTGCCTCTCTCTGGCTCCTTGTGCTGGGTGGTGTTTCTGAGATTTAGAGCTTGGCAGGCTGAGAAATGTGATCCTGGTTCTAGCAGCAGACTGTGGAGCCTTGGCAGGGCTGCCTACACAGATGCAAATAGACTGGAAGTGCTCATTATCTGAGGAACCCTCAGCTCTTCAAAAGCAAACAAACCTCTTTTTTTTCCTCTCCCTTTCTTCCCACTGCACCACACTTTCATGTAAAAATAAGGCAAGAATAACACTTCAGAAATATCTTCCATGCTTTACAAAAATACAGCAAGCTCCCAGCCTTTTCCTAAACATCCCATAAATCTTATACAATCCCCAAATGCTCCTCCCTGGGCAGAGATGCCCTCAGAATGTGAGGTGACCTGGGGAGAGGTGACTCATGAGGTGCCACCGTGATGGTCTCCCAGTACAGCCAGGTCACAGACTGGGCTTTGGGGTGACCCCCATCCTTCCTTGCCCTGCCTTATGCCCCTGTGCTCCACAGAATATTTGGAAATCAGACTTTTATCCCAGGGTTGAAAACAACACAAAGGTTTGGAGAGGTATTTTCAGTGCGTTGTCCTAAAAATGTTAACAAAGGGATTTTGCACTCTTCATTCCAAACAAACGCAGAACCCTATTTGGAATAAGAGAGCTGAAAAAGACTTTCATTCACCAAGCAGAATATAAATAATATCAAGGCTGACTGGGGGTGAAAGGCCTGACAGCATGAGGGATGGCTGCTGCTGTTTGCATGGCCCCGTGCTCTGCTAAAGAGAGAAAAGTACCCAGCCATGAACCACAGAACAGGCAGAGCAGGAGCACACAGCTGAGGAGGGCAAAACAAAACCTGCGTGGATCTCATTTTCACAACGTAATTCAGAGAAGAAATTGCAGCTAAAGTGTTTCTAATGTCCCCTGGGTGATTTAAAATCCTTGAATCCACCGGGATTTTTCAAGTGCAAGTGGAATTGGGTTCAAAGGATTCTACTCAGCTGAGGAGAAATGAAGCTCAAAACTGGACCACGCTCAAAATGTGGTCTGCTCACCACCTTTGTCACAGCTGATGACATGACCTAAGCGTGTCCTAGTGACAACAGAGGCAATAAGACACACTGTGAATGTCCTTCTTGCCTTATTTTATTATTTGGATCTCCATCCAAGATGGTGAAAGAGGAAAAGGAAACACCAGTTAGGAACTAAAAATAGCATTAGGAATATCAGGAACATAGAGAAACTGTGACTGCCCCTGGATCCCTGGAAGTGTCCAAGGCCAGGTTGGATGGGGCTTGGAGCAACCTGAGATAGTGGAAGGTGTCCCTGCCCATGGCAGGGAGTGGGACTGCATGGGCTTTAATGTCACTCCAACACAAACCATTCTGTCACTCTATGATTATCCTTTCTCCCAGATGACAGATTCTTGGGAGTAAGACTTCAGGTATTAAGCCAGATACTTCATTTCAAAGTATCTGGCATATGAAATGAACTTATGAAAAACAAGGTCTTTGAGAAAAATGAGATTCAACGTGGTAGCACTGTGGTGCATCCTGGTTCCCAACAACTGCAGCCCGGGGTTGATTTTCCCAGACTTTGGCAGGCACAGAAACAAGTGTTTCTTTTAAGGACAAAAGTGTTTATAATGAAGCAGAAGACTCTCCTTGAAGCTTACCAGGACACCTCCCTGAGTAAACAATTTTTCTCCTGGCTCAAGGGTAGATTTATAGGCACCAGATGCAGAAAAACGGTTCATGACCATTTTTTCCCTGCAGGAGTTCCCACAAAGCTGAACGGTCAGGACCAAACGGGGCCTCAGCACATGCAAACACAGAGCCAGTGGAGCATGAGATAATATTTCGAATGAAAAGCATCCAGGCACACGCAGAGACTCGTTCATGGAAATGGTGCCATCTGCAGCAGTGGAGATTTAACTCACGAGCGCCCGCGGGGCTGAGGGAATGGGGGGGCCAGGTTGTTTTCCAGGGTTTTTACCCACATCAAAACTCCTGAGGGAACTTTAAGGCCATTAATGGAGTGGAGACACAGATGGAAGCAGAGGTGTCTGAAAGCACTCCTTTCCTAAGTCTACTTCCCTTTATATTTGCAAACCAAGTGGAATGTTCCAGCAGTGAGCAGTGAGTGAGCAGAGTGAGAAAGAGGCTGAAGAAATCAGGAGGCTGTAACTGGAATTGTAATGATCATGGAATCACAGAACCACGGAATGGTTTGGGCTGGGATGACCTTAAAGCCCATCCAGTGCCACTCCCTGCCATGGGCAGGGACACCTTCCACTATCCCAGG
>VZTG01003938.1:0-15087 GCA_013397845.1 Melanocharis versteri
AAACCCCCCACTCACCCACGAAACCGCGGCTGAGCCCCGTCTTTGCCAGAGCGCCGATGTCGGGGTACCCCCCCAGGTACAGCTCCTCGTTCAGATCCAGCCCTTGGAACTTCCCCTGCAGGCACAAGGGAGAGGGTGGGCACCACGTCCAGCACCCCGACCCCCCGACACCCCAGCCCCGAACTGGTACCTGGGAGGTGCCGTTCACAGCGGGGTGCCCGTCCAGGCCCAGCGAGCCCCAGGTGAGGTTGCGGAGCAGGCGCACGGTGTGGTACTCGCCCAGCCGCAGCGCTGTGGGGTGACGGATGGTGGCCATGCCCGAACCAGCATCAAACCTGATTTTTTGGGGGTACGAGGGGTGTGGGTGGGTGCTGGCACCCATCTCCCACCTCTCCCATAGCACCCACTTATAGGTCTCACCTGAATTCGGGGCGTCCACCCACCAGCCCGAAGGAGATGAAGTCAGCACCGCTGTTTTTCCTCTGCCCGTTGTAGAGGAGAAGCCCTGAGGGGTGGCAGGGGATCAGGCGGGACAGTCCCCATCCTGAGATAGGGGACACGTCCTAGGGGACCCCAAAATCCTCCCAGAATGGAGGAGAAACCCCCCATAAATTGGAGACTCTCAGATGAATAGAGAATGGGAGATAAAGGAGGGCAAGGGGAGCATGAAGGGAGGCGAGGATGAAGGCAGGGAAAGGAAGGGGAAAGGATGGAGGGGACATGAAGGGGGACACAGAGGACACGTGGGGGACACGGGCTCACCATCAGCAGCATCAGGTCGGAAGGTGATGAGGATCTCAAACCTCTTGTAGGCATCCTTGATGGTGGGCAGGGGGAGGAAGGAGCGGGGCGACTGCCCAAAATAGGGGACCACGTGCTCTGCGGGCATGGGGGGGTCAGGAGGGGCGGGTAACGTCATCCTCTGCTCCCGTCCCTCCACCTGTCCCTCTGTCTGTCCTCACCTTGGACCTTCAGCACGTAGTAAGCTGTCTGCTGGCCGCGGTGGTTGGCGGCCACGCAGGTGTACACGCCGGCATCCTCGGGGCGCACGGCTGGCAGCGTCAGCACGTTGCCCTGCACCCTGGCACCTGCTGGCAGCTCCCCCTCCAGCTGTGGCACAGCGGAGGGGGGTCAGCACCCACAGGCAGCCCCCACACCCCTGCCACCCCCACCCTCCATCGCACCTTGCTCCAGGTGATCTCTGGCACTGGGAAGCCAGATGCCAAGCACGGCAGAACAGCTGCTGAGCCGATGGACACCTCCTTCACCTCCGGCTGCCCGGCGATTTGAGGAGCGGCTGGGGATGCACGGAGGTGTCACCACCCTGCAGTGACACGGTGTGTGCCCCCACTTCCGTGTCCTCGTGCTCACCTTGCACGTGGAGGATGACGTGGGACTGGACGGTGCCCACGGCGTTGGTGGCGGTGCAGCGGTACTGCCCGGCGTCCGCCCGCTCCACCTGCTCGATGGTGAGGGTGCCGGCGTGGACCAGCACCCCGGGGCGGATGCGGCCCCCCACTTTGCTCCAGGTGACGTGGGGACGGGGTTCCCCCAGGCCCAGGCACTCCAGCTCCACTGTCGTCCCTGCCAGCACTGTCTGCACCGCGGTCCGGATGTTGATCAGGGCCCGGGGGAGAGCTTGGGGGACAGCAGGGTTTTGGGGTGAACCCCTGGCACAGGGAGGCATCGCGGTCTGGCACCGGAGTGCGAGATAGGGAGAAATAGGGTTCCTGAGGGGATATGGGACAATCGGGGTGGCTGCAGGAATGGAGAGAGGTCAGAGGTGCTGGGAGTCCTCGTGAGCAGAGGGAGACATGGGGGGCACCAGGGTGGTCATGGGTGTGGGAAGAGATAGGGGGCACTGGGGTGTCCATGGGTGTGGGGAGAGATTGATTGTGTTGGGGTGTCCACAGGCATGGGGAAGGGTGGGGGATACTGGGGTGCCTGCAGGCTTGAGGAGAGATTTGGGGTCACCATGGGCTTAGGGGAGTATCAGGGAGCTTGTGGGTGTAAGGAAATGGAAAGTGCTGGGGTGCTCCTTGGTGGGGGGACATAAGGATCCTGGGGTGCCCTTGTTGGTGGGGGACAGGTCAGGGGGTGCACGTGTCCCCTGGTGCCAGGGTGACGCTCCTACCCTGGACAGTGAGGGTGGCCCTGTCCTCCACCTGCCCGCCCGGGGCACTGGCCCGGCACACGTACACGCCCTGCGCCCCCGAAGCCAGCTCCGGCATCCTGTAGGGACACAGCCAGGGTGAGGGACCCCACAGGGAGCCGGTGTGGGGGTCCCACCTCCCTGTCCCGCGTTCCTTACCGCAGCACCCCGTCCCGCACGCTGTGGGTGGGGGGCAGCTCCCCACCTTCCTTCAGCCACTCCACACGGGCACGGGGGTCCCCAGAGACAGAGCAGGCGAATTCGGCGGTGCCACCCACCCCCTTGACGAGGCTCCCTGGTGTCACCCGCACCACCAAGGGACCGCCAGCGACGTCCCCACCTTCACCAGCATCACCTGGAAGGGATGCAGACCCCCAGTGTTACCCAGTGGCACCACCCAGGAGGAACGTGGAGCCCCAGTGGTACCCATCAGCACCAGGATCACCCGGGCAGGATGCAGAGCTCTGAGGGCACCCGGCAGCACTGCCACCACGCAAAGCGGAGCACCAGTGGTACCCAGACTGGGGATGGGCTCACCATGAACGGCCACGCGGGCGAAGGCCTCGGCGGTGCCGACGCGGTTGGTGACGAGGCAGCGGTAGGTGCCGGCGTCGGCAGGGGCCGCGGGGCTGAGGCGGAGGAGGCCGGCGCGGTGGGCCACGCGTGCCGAGAGGCTGCCATTCACCTTGTCCCAGGTGTAGTGCAGCGGGGGGGTGCCGTGGGCCAGGCACTGCACCTGCAGCGCGTCGCCCGCCTGCACCGCCGTGTCCTCCGGGAGGATGGTGGCGTACGGAGGTGCTGCGGGAGGGGCGGAGCTGTCAGCCGAGATGGGGCCAGGAATGGGTCAGCGGGGCAAGGAGGGTGTCGGTGAGGGATGTAGGGGGTGATGGAGATGGCTGTGTGTTGGGATGGGTGAGAGTTGGATGGATCCAGGAGGAAGGGGTGGATAGGGGAGTGTGAGAGGCGATGGAGATACGGACGGCTGGGATGGCCAGGAGTGATGGATGAATCTACCAGGAAGGAAGGGATGGATGGATGGATGGATGGACGGATGGATGGACGGAGAGTCTGAGAGGACATGGCGAGTTGGGTGTGTGCTGGGATGGATAAGATGGATGATGCACAAGGAGAAGACGGATGCAGGAATCAGGAAATGTAGAGTTGGATGTGAGCTGGAAAGATTGAATGATGGATGAATGTACCAGGAAGAGGTGGATGGATAAGTTTGAGGGGAGACTGAGAGATGAGTGTATGCTGGGATGGACCAGAGATGGGTGGATGCACAAGGATGAGATGCATGGAGGGGTGTGAGAGGAAACGGAGAAAGGAATGTTAGTTGGAGTGGGTGAGCAATGGATGAATCCACCAGGAAGGGATGGATGGAGGGGCGTGAGAGGAGATGGAGAGATGGATGTGAGCTGCGATGGATGAGAGATGGGTGAATTCACAAGGATGAGATGGATGGAAGAGTACGGAGATGGGGAGATGGGTGTGTGCTGGGAACGATGAATCCACAAGGAAAGGACAGATGGAGAGGTGTGAGCAGAGATGGAGAGATGGAGGTGAGCTGTGATGGATGAGTGATGGGTGAATCCACAGGAAAGAAAGAGATGTAAGAGTAAGGAGATGGAGAGATGGGTGTGTGCTGGGATGAATGAGATGGATGGATCCAAGAGGAGGAGATGGGAGGAGACATGTGAGCAGAGATAGAAAGATGGGTTTGAGCTGGGATGGATGAGCCATGGATGGATTCATGATGGGTGGATAGATGGATGGATGGGAGAGCAGAAGTGGAGATGGACATGCACAGGGATGGGACAAGCAGGTGGACACATCCACGGGAAGGGTTGGTGATGGAGCTTGAGAGGAGCTTGAGAGGAGGAGGATGAGTACTGAGATGAAGTGAGGATGGTCCTGCAAGGAAGGGCTGGATGTAAGGGTGGGAGTGGCGATGGAGGTGGCCACATGCAGAGGAAGGACGGGTGATGGCCACAGCAGAGCTGGCAGCAGGAACCCAGGGACACCCCAACCCCCTGCTGTCCCCTCCTTACTCTCCACATCGAGGGTGACAAAGACTTCAGTGGAACCGACAGGGCTGCTGGCATTGCAGATGTACTGGCCCGAGTCCTGCTGCGCGGCGCGAGGGATGACCAGGCTGCCGTTCACCACGCGGTGCTGCCAGGGCAGGGGTGCCCGCAGCTTTGACCACTCGATCCGGGGCGCTGGGTCACCTATGACCACACCGTGCCCATCACCGTGGTGTCAGGTGCTGCTCAGGACACCCCTTCTCCACCACGGTCCTCCAGGCTCCTCGTACCTCTGGCTGTGCAGTGCAGTGTGGCAGTGTCCCCGGCCACCACGGTGACGGTAGATGGTGCAGTGACCTCGGGGGCCCCGGGGTGCTGCTGCGCCGACTCCACGCTGACGTCCACCCGTGCCTGCGCCGAGCCCAGGGCGCTGTGCGCCGTGCACACGTAGGTCCCGGCGTGCTCCGGCTTGGCTGGAGAGAGCTGGAGGGGCACAGGGTGGGGATGAGCACCAGGCACTCCCCGGTGCCCCGTGGTGCCCCTGGGTGCCTCCTCACCTGCAGGATGGCCTGGCTGTCCATGTGCAGCAGCGTCTGGTGCTCCACCTTCTGCCGGGAGCCCAGCCGGCTCCAACGCACCAGCGGCCGCGGTTCGCCCCGGCCCAGGCACTCCAGGCTCAGGGATTTGCCCTCCTTCACTGTCACAGGGCCTGGTGGCATCACTGACACCGTGGGGGCACCTGGAGAAGGAGGAGGGCGTTGGGGTGGGGATTGGGGCACCACCACGAAGGGCACCTGGAGCACACGGAGGACATGGGGATGGGGACACCAATGCCCTGGGGACACCTGGAGCACATGGAGACGGGGACAGGGCCACCCTGGCCACCTCATACCTTGCACCACGAGGTTGACGACGCTGCTGGCGACGCCAAAGCGGTTGGAGGCCACGCAGTGGTAGGCACCCTGGTTGCCTGCGTGGGCACCGGCGATGGAGATGACCGAGCCATTGGCGCTGATCTTCACATTGTCTGGGCAAGGAGGAACCATCAACACCAGGGCCACCCTGGGGACCATGCCAGGGCCACCCTGGGGACCGCCATACCCTGGAGGTGTTGGCCAGGCCCCATCCGCCAAGTGATGTTGACAGGCCGGGCGCCATCGTGAACACGGCACTTGAAGGTGGCATCTTCACCCGGTGCCACTGCCATGCTGTGTGGGTCGATGGAGATGATGGGGCTCTGCAGACCTGTGGGGACAAAGGGACAGAGAGGCCACGAGGTCACTCCCATCACCCATCTCCCCCCAGCATCCTCCCTCACCCTGTGGCCGCACTCACGGTAGCTGGAGCTGTCACGGGAGGTGACAGTGACAGAGACAACGGCCTCGCGGGAGACGCTGCCCGTGTCAGCCCGGCACACGTACTCTCCCGAATCGGCCACCGAGAGCTGTGACAGCCGAAGCCGGGACCCCGAAATCTGGAGATATCGTAGCAGAAGGTGGTGGCATCACCCAGCCATGCACAGCCACCACCATCCCCCACCTCACCAGTGTCCCCACCTACCTGGTGCTTGGCTGGGAGGGCCCCACCGCGCTTGTACCAGGTGATGGTGGCCTGTCCCTGGCCAGCCACCATGCAGTCCAGGTCCAGAGTCTGTCCCTCGGTGACAGAGGACGCTGAGGACTCGATGCGGATGGGTGGCGTGATGTCAGTGGCTGCATGGGCAGGGTTGAGGGTGAATGGCCCCAGTGGTCCCTGACACCAGGGGGAACCTGTCCCCTGGAGGGTGGCACTCACAGTGGGATGGGTTGGCTCCGTCATCGATGGTGACGATGAGGGACGTCTCCTGTGTGATGCCGCCTGATGTCACCCGGCACACGTACTCCCCCGAATCGGCTGCTGTCACCTGGGGGATGCGCAGGCGGGTGCCTGACACCTGGAGGGGACAATCAGGGGACAAGTCAGCACCTTAGAGCAGGGGATGGGACAAACTCAGAGTGACCCTCCCCTGTCTCCTACCTGGTGGCCAACGGGCAGGGAGCCACCACGCTTGTACCACGTCACGGTGNGGCACTCACAGTGGGATGGGTTGGCTCCGTCATCGATGGTGACGATGAGGGACGTCTCCTGTGTGATGCCGCCTGATGTCACCCGGCACACGTACTCCCCCGAATCGGCTGCTGTCACCTGGGGGATGCGCAGGCGGGTGCCTGACACCTGGAGGGGACAATCAGGGGACAAGTCAGCACCTTAGAGCAGGGGATGGGACAAACTCAGAGTGACCCTCCCCTGTCTCCTACCTGGTGGCCAACGGGCAGGGAGCCACCACGCTTGTACCACGTCACGGTGGTGGGGCCGGACCCTGCCACCACGCAGTTGAGGTCCAGGGTCTGTCCCTCGGCGATGGCCGAGGACAAGGACTCGATGCGGAGGGGCTGGGAGATGCCAGAGGCTGGGGGAGGACAGGGAAAGGGAACGTTTATCACCAAGGTGACACCCAACTGTCCCCAAGCGCTGCCCTCTCTCACACTCACTGTAATAGGTGTCGGCACTGCTGGGCACAGTGACAATGACAGATGCCTCCTGGGTGATGGACCCCAGGGTCACCCGGCACACGTACTCCCCTGAATCGGCCACTGCCACTTGGGCAAGGCGCAGGCGGGTCCCTGACACCTAGGGAGGTGACAAGTTGGGGACACATCAGTACCTGATGCAGGGTCGTGGCCTGCAGGGCAAAGCCACCTCCCCCGTGTCCCACCTGGCTGCTTGGTGGCAGAGCCCCCCCGCGCCGGTACCAGGTGACATGGGGATGACCCTGTCCTGCCACCATGCAGTTGAGGTCCAGCGTCTGTCCCTCGGTAACAGCAGCGGAGGAGGTCTCGATCCTCACTGGTGGCGTGACACCGACAGCTGGGGGTGACAATAAGGTAAGCAGGGTCACAACTGTGTCCTCCCCACGTCCCTATGTCACCTCTCACCCATCCCAGTACCGTAAGAAGAGCCGGCGCCAGTCTGGATGGTGACGATGAGGGATGTCTCATGTGTGACACTGCCTGATGTCACCCGGCACACGTACTCCCCCGAATCGGCTGCTGTCACCTGGGGGATGCGCAGGCGGGTGCCCGACACCTGCAGGGGTGACACACATGAGAATCGGGACATAAACCCATCAACACCACCAAAAATCCCTTTTCCACCCCAAAATGTTCCTCAGTGTCCCCTACCTGGTGCTTGGCTGGGAGGGACCCCCCGCGCTTGTACCAGGTGACAGTGGCCTGTCCCTGCCCAGCCACGATGCAGTTGAGGTCCAGGGTCTGTCCCTCGGCCACAGAGGAGGATGAGGACTCGATGCGCACCGGAGGGGTGACGCCAACAGCTAGAGACAGAGACAGGAGGGTCACCCCAAGGACAGTGGCACTGTCCCCCAGTCCTCAGTCACCTCTTCCTGTCCCCACTCACGGTAGGTGCTGGCACTGCTGGGCTGGATGGTCACCATGATGGAGATCTCCTTGGTGGTGGCCCCGCTGGTCACCCGGCACACGTACTCGCCCGAGTCGGCCGCTGTCACCNTGTCACGGGAGGTGACAGTGACAGAGACAACGGCCTCGCGGGAGACGCTGCCCGTGTCAGCCCGGCACACGTACTCTCCCGAATCGGCCACCGAGAGCTGTGACAGCCGAAGCCGGGACCCCGAAATCTGGAGATATCGTAGCAGAAGGTGGTGGCATCACCCAGCCATGCACAGCCACCACCATCCCCCACCTCACCAGTGTCCCCACCTACCTGGTGCTTGGCTGGGAGGGCCCCACCGCGCTTGTACCAGGTGATGGTGGCCTGTCCCTGGCCAGCCACCATGCAGTCCAGGTCCAGAGTCTGTCCCTCGGTGACAGAGGACGCTGAGGACTCGATGCGGATGGGTGGCGTGATGTCAGTGGCTGCATGGGCAGGGTTGAGGGTGAATGGCCCCAGTGGTCCCTGACACCAGGGGGAACCTGTCCCCTGGAGGGTGGCACTCACAGTGGGATGGGTTGGCTCCGTCATCGATGGTGACGATGAGGGACGTCTCCTGTGTGATGCCGCCTGATGTCACCCGGCACACGTACTCCCCCGAATCGGCTGCTGTCACCTGGGGGATGCGCAGGCGGGTGCCTGACACCTGGAGGGGACAATCAGGGGACAAGTCAGCACCTTAGAGCAGGGGATGGGACAAACTCAGAGTGACCCTCCCCTGTCTCCTACCTGGTGGCCAACGGGCAGGGAGCCACCACGCTTGTACCACGTCACGGTGGTGGGGCCGGACCCTGCCACCACGCAGTTGAGGTCCAGGGTCTGTCCCTCGGCGATGGCCGAGGACAAGGACTCGATGCGGAGGGGCTGGGAGATGCCAGAGGCTGGGGGAGGACAGGGAAAGGGAACGTTTATCACCAAGGTGACACCCAACTGTCCCCAAGCGCTGCCCTCTCTCACACTCACTGTAATAGGTGTCGGCACTGCTGGGCACAGTGACAATGACAGATGCCTCCTGGGTGATGGACCCCAGGGTCACCCGGCACACGTACTCCCCTGAATCGGCCACTGCCACTTGGGCAAGGCGCAGGCGGGTCCCTGACACCTAGGGAGGTGACAAGTTGGGGACACATCAGTACCTGATGCAGGGTCGTGGCCTGCAGGGCAAAGCCACCTCCCCCGTGTCCCACCTGGCTGCTTGGTGGCAGAGCCCCCCCGCGCCGGTACCAGGTGACATGGGGATGACCCTGTCCTGCCACCATGCAGTTGAGGTCCAGCGTCTGTCCCTCGGTAACAGCAGCGGAGGAGGTCTCGATCCTCACTGGTGGCGTGACACCGACAGCTGGGGGTGACAATAAGGTAAGCAGGGTCACAACTGTGTCCTCCCCACGTCCCTATGTCACCTCTCACCCATCCCAGTACCGTAAGAAGAGCCGGCGCCAGTCTGGATGGTGACGATGAGGGATGTCTCATGTGTGACACTGCCTGATGTCACCCGGCACACGTACTCCCCCGAATCGGCTGCTGTCACCTGGGGGATGCGCAGGCGGGTGCCCGACACCTGCAGGGGTGACACACATGAGAATCGGGACATAAACCCATCAACACCACCAAAAATCCCTTTTCCACCCCAAAATGTTCCTCAGTGTCCCCTACCTGGTGCTTGGCTGGGAGGGACCCCCCGCGCTTGTACCAGGTGACAGTGGCCTGTCCCTGCCCAGCCACGATGCAGTTGAGGTCCAGGGTCTGTCCCTCGGCCACAGAGGAGGATGAGGACTCGATGCGCACCGGAGGGGTGACGCCAACAGCTAGAGACAGAGACAGGAGGGTCACCCCAAGGACAGTGGCACTGTCCCCCAGTCCTCAGTCACCTCTTCCTGTCCCCACTCACGGTAGGTGCTGGCACTGCTGGGCTGGATGGTCACCATGATGGAGATCTCCTTGGTGGTGGCCCCGCTGGTCACCCGGCACACGTACTCGCCCGAGTCGGCCGCTGTCACCTGCAGCAGCCGCAGCCGGGAGCCGGACACCTGTGGGGAGGGGACACAGGGGTCACGGGGGCCATCAGCTCTGGCAAGGGGTCATCTGCGATTGCACAAGGCCACTTGAGCTTGCACAGAGCCACTTTGGCCTCGCATGGGCCACCTGGGCTTTTATGGGGTTATTTGGGCTTCCTTGGGGTCACTTGGTCTTCCGTGGGGTCACTTGGGCTTCTGCAGTCATGGGGCCACCTGGGCCTGCCCAGGACAATCCGATCTTGTATGGGGTCACCAGGACTTGGATGGGCCACCTGGTCTTGCCCAGCGCCGTGTGTCATCCCCATCCTCCCCACTTGGTGACATCCCCCTTCGTGTCCCCTACCTGGTGCTTGGCTGGGAGGGTCCCCCCACGCTTGTACCAGGTGACAGTGGCCTGCGCGGGGCTGGCGATGACACAGTTGAGGTCCAGGGTCTGTCCCTCGATCACGGGGGATGACAGGGATGAGGACTCGATGCGCAGCGGAGTCGTGTTGCCCGGGGCTGGGGACCAAGATGGGTTAGAGAGACTGTGACTGCCACCATGTGCCACCCTCCCAGGGACACTGGGAGCTGTGTCACCCCCCCCATGGGTAACGCTCTGTCCTCACTCACAGTAGGCGCCGGCGCTGCTGGGCTGGATGGTCACCATGATGGAGGTTTCCTTGGTGGTGGCCCCACTGGTCACCCGGCACACGTACTCGCCCGAGTCGGCCGCTGTCACCTGCAGCAGCCGCAGCCGGGAGCCGGACACCTGTGGGGAGGGGACATGGGGGTTACTGGGGCCACCTGGGCTTCCATGGGGCCACGTGGGCTTGAATGGGACCACCAGGGCTTGAGTGGGGCCACCTGACTTTTCATGGGCTACTTGGACTTGCGTGAGCTACATGGGCTTCCACAGGCCACCTAACCTTGCATGGGCCACCAGGGCTTGCATGGGGTTTCCTGGTCTTGTATGGGGTCACCTGGGCTTATAGGGGCCACCTGGGCTTCCATGGGACCATCTGCATTTGCACAGGTCACCTGTGCTTGCCCAGGACCAGCTGGCCTCGCATGGGCCAACAGGACTTGCATGGGCCACCTAGGCTTGCCCAGAGCTGTGGGCCAACCGCATCCACCCCCTTTGGTGACATCCCCTCCCCGTGTCCCCTACCTGATGCTTGGCCGGGAGGGTCCCCCCACGCTTGTACCAGGTGACAGTGGCCTGCGCGGGGCTGGCGATGACACAGTTGAGGTCCAGGGTCTGTCCCTCGACCACGGCAGAGGACGGCGAGTCGATGCGCAGGGGTGTCATGTTGCCCTGGGCTGGGGGCCGAGACAGGAGGGTGACACCAGTGACCGCAGCAGGACCTCGTCAGTATGGGCACCTGAGCCACGGCTTAGTGCAGTGACACCTGAGGACCCCCTGCTGGCACCGCCACCCCCTGTCCCCACTCACAGTAGGTGCCGGCGCTGCTGGGCTGGATGGTCACCATGACTGCACTCTCCTTGGTGGTGGCCCCACTGGTCACCCGGCACACGTACTCGCCCGAGTCGGCCGCTGTCACCTGCAGCAGCCGCAGCCGGGAGCCGGACATCTGTAGGGAGGGGACTCAAGGGTCACCAGAGCCACCTGGGCTTGCACAGGCTGTGCATCAACCCCAGCCACCCTTCGCATCGTCACCCTCTGTGTCCCCTACCTGGTGCTTGGCTGGGAGGGACCCCCCGCGCTTGTACCAGGTGACAGTGGCCTGTCCCTGCCCGGCCACGATGCAGTTGAGGTCCAGGGTCTGTCCCTCGGCCACGGTGGATGAGGATGCCTCGATCCGGACAGGGACACCTGAAGCTGGTGGTCCTGCAGGGGAGGACAGAGCTGTGACCATCTGTTGGGAACCAGCATGTCCCCTCCAGCACTGCTGAGCCTAGTCTCACCATAGGATGAGCCGGCTGCGGCCACGACGGTGACAATGACAGATGCCTCCCGGACAGTGCTCCCCAAGCTTGCCCGGCACACGTACTCCCCTGAATCAGCTGCCGTGACGTGGGGGACACGGAGCCGGGACCCTGAAACCTGCAGTTGGGAACATGCTTTGGTGTCACACAGCAGGAGACAGGGCAGCGTCTGGGGTGCTGCCCGCCCTGCTGTGCCCTACCTGGTGGCCAGCGGGCAGGGAGCCCCCACGCTTGTACCACGTCACGGTGGCAGAGCCGGGTCCTGCCACCACACAGTCCAGGTCCAGGGTCTGTCCCTCGGTGACTGATGGGGACGAGGACTCGATGCGGACAGGCGGCACCACCCCTTTGGGGAGCAAAAGGGGGGACATGGGTGGATTGTAGCCCCCCCAAAACCATCCCCAAATACCACTGGTGTCCCCCACCCTCCTCACCTGGCACCACGGCCACCTCGATAGCGGCGCGGGCCGTGCCAGCAGCGCTGGTGCCCACGCAAAGGTAGATGCCACCGTCGGCTGCCGTCACAGTGGGGATGACCAGTGTGGCGATGTCACCGTGCTCGGCGCGGGACTGTGGCACGAGGGTGGGTGTCAGTGGCACCTGTGGTGCACCCACAACCCCTGGAGCACCCACAGGTGCCAGCACCCTGCTCACCTGCGGCGGCAGAGTGCCTCCCTGCTTCTCCCAGGTGATGGTGGCAGTGGGGGACCCCGAGACCCGGCAGTAGAGCCGCACTGTGGAGCCCTCCTGCACCTCCGTGCGCTCCGGGCTCACCTGCACCTGCGGGGTGCCCGCGCCTGCGGGGAGGGGGATCAGGGCAGTGCTGGGGGCAATGGGGGGGTGGGGACAATGGGGGTGACATGAGTGATGCAGACAATGAGGGTGAAGGGGACCATGGGATGATGGAGTTGATGGGGGTGATGGGGGACAATGAGGGTGATGGGGATGATGGGGATGATAGAGACGATGGGAGTGATGGGGGTTTTGGGGGCAATGGGGACAATAGGAGCAATGGGAACAATGCGGTGGACAGAGATGATGGAGACGATGCAGGTGATGGGGATGATAAGGAGTCACAGGGATGATCCAGACCATGGAGACAGTGGAGATGGACAATGGGGATGATGGGGAGTGACAGAGACGATGGGAGCAAGAGGGGTGACAGAGACGATGGCGACAATAGGGGTGATGTACATGACAGCAGTGATGAGAATGATCGGGGTGATGGGGATGATGGAAATGATGGGGATGATGGGGACAATGAGGCGACAGGGATGATGGTGATGATGGGGATGGGGATGAAAGGGACAATGGGGTGACAGGGACGATGGTGATGATGGGGATGAAAGGGACAAGGGGGTAACAGGGACAATGGTGATGCCGCTCACCTTGCACGTGGAGGAAGGCACGTGCCGTGTGCTGCCCGGCGCTGCTCCGTGCCCGGCACTCGTAGTGCCCCTCATCAGCGGGCTCGACAGCACTGAAATGCAGCGTCCCGCCCTGAACCGTGGCCTGCGGCGGCAGCGCACCTGTGGGGACATGGCCTGGCATCACCCCCGCTCACCGTGTCCCCACGCCCGCTGTCCCCGTCCCCAGCGGGCACCTACCGAGCCACTCAAGGGTGGGCTGGGGGCTGCCGGTGACCACGCAGCGGAACTCGGCCGGCTGCCCCGGTGCCACGCTCAGCTGCGCCGGCTCCACGGTGGCGGTGGGGGCGGTGGCGGTGCCGGCTGTGGTGAGACCCGGGGGGGCTTAGGGCTCGCCAGGCCCCCCCGGTGCTGTCCCCAGGCGGTGGGGTGGTGGGAAGCGGGGCGGCGTGGCACAGCCAGCAGTGGGGTGCACGTGGAGCCCCGGCATGCAGTGGGTGTGGGGAGCGTGCGGACCCCCAGGAACCCTCCCTTGCTGACTTACCTGGTCTGTGCCCCTCCATGAACTCAACGGGTCCGTAGAACATCTGAGTCTTTGAGGCAGCTGCAGGAGGGGGTGGGTCTCAGGGGATTGTGCCCATCACCCTGGTGTCCAGCCACCAAACCTGCCCACCACCCTGGTGTCCAGGCACCAAACCTGCCTGTCACCTTGGCATCTGGGCACCAAACTTGCCCACTGCCCCGGCATCTGGGCACCAAGTGTGTCCACCACTCCAGTGTCTGGGCGTTCAATGTGCCCACCACCCCAGCATCTGGGCACTGTGCGTGCCCATCACCGCAGAGCCAGCGTGGTGAGTGTGCCCATCACCTGAAGGACTGGGCACCAAGCAAACCCATCACCCTGGTATCCAGGCATTGAATGTGCCCATCACCATGGCATCTGGGCATTCAGACAGCAAGTGTGCCCATCAAACCCCACCTCTGGGGGCCAAGTGCGACCACCACACCGGTGCCTCGGCACTGTGTGTGCCCACCACGCTGGTGTCTGGGCAGTGAGTGTGCCCGTCACCCTGGTGTTGCCTGTCACCCCGTCACCATGGGGTGAGCCACAGCATCAGGACTCACCCTGGACGTAGAGCGTGGCGGTGCCCTGGTCCATGTCCAGCATGTTGGAGCCAGTGCAGACGTAGACTCCGGCATCCTGGGGCCGCACCCCGCGCAGCGTCAGGATCCCGTTGAAGTCCACGGCGCCTGCCGGCAGCGTCCCGTGGTTCTGCCGTGTCCACACCAGGGTGTAGGCGGGAGACTGTGGAAGACAGAGGTGGGGGGGGGCCTGAGGCCACTGGGATGGGCACATGGGGGGCACATGCCCTGCTGTGCACCCGTAGTGGAGAGATGGGCACCAGGGATGCCCCACAGAGCTCTGTAGGGACAAAGGGGGCTTGAGGGGTCCATATGGGCACAGCTGTTCCTGTGCTCTGGATGTCCCGGTAAGTACATCCTTGGGTGTCCCTTTGCTCTGTAGGACCAGGAGGGCACCCAGGGGAATCTCTGCACCCTGAACGTCCCTGCACACACCCAGGGGTGCCCTGCAGCACCCCCGCTGTGCTGTGCCCCCTTCCCCTCACCTTGCTCTTGGCGGTGCAGACGAAGGTGACATCAGCGCCGGGCTGCACCCGCTGCACCCGCTTCTCCTCCACGGTGACGGTGATGGGCTTGTCGGGGGTCTCTGCACCCATACAGAGAGGTGAGCCCCGCTCCTGCCTCCCCTCCATGCATGTCCCCCCTCTCGGTGACAATGACCTACCGGTGACGATGACCTCGGCACGGCTGGCGTTGCTGTGCCGGAGGTTGCGGCAGGAGCAGACGTAGACGCCGGCTTCAGAGGGCTGGATGCTGGGGAAGTGCAGCTCCTCGCCTGGGGGGGACACGCAGGTGACACCCCACACCCTGGGGGGACACCCCGACGTCCCCCCCGGAGCCACCCAGTACCTTGTCGGCGGCTCTGGGCGCCCTCGGGGAGGGGCCGCCCGTCCTCTCGCACCCAGTGGTAGTAGAGCGGGGGGTCCCCGGTGGCGAGGCAGCGCAGG
>VZTG01003962.1:0-23159 GCA_013397845.1 Melanocharis versteri
CAACGTGGGGAAAACGCAACAGGGAAATAATATTTTTACCCATGGTCCTTCATGAAAAGGAAAAATCCCAGCTAAATATCCTGTTCTTCATGAAGGGTTCTAAGAAAAATGGCTGTGCTACAATTTTATATGAGAAGGTAGAGGCAGAGACAGTATCTTTATTTGACTAGTTTGGTATGTTACAGCTTCCTGGTTCTTGTAATCCATACTGGCTTTATCGTGTTTAAGAAGCAAAATAAGCAGCTCAGGTCAGCTAAAAGCTCCATCTGGCCCCAAGGTTAAGCAAGTGAAGAAATCTGTATTCAATTGTTTTCTGAGAGAACAGCTCATTACCTGAGGACTGCAGAGTTACCATTTGAGCATGATTTGCAATAAATTTAATCAGCTTCTAACCCCCCCAGAGGTTTAGGACGAGTCTCTGACCTGTGATCTGTCCATGTGCCCACGTTGTGGTCATTAAGGCAGACTTGCTCTGTGAGATTTTAGGGGAGATCCTTAGCTTGGAATACTGGAACACCTTTTTTACAGGTTTCTTTCCAGAAGTCAAGAAATCCTGCTAGGACTGTATAATATTTTCACCTGGGGTTTATCTGTCTCCTTGCTGAATAATTTCACCCTGTTCTCATGAGGAGAAAATGGGATAACTGAACACCAAGAACTGATCTTTGATGAGTACTTGACTACTCATAAAAGTGGAGCTGCATATTTAAAAAATAAAACAGAGCGCTTGCTGAGCCTATTAATTAGCAATTGTTTGAATATGCAAAAACACTTCATGAGTTATTGCATCAAAATTGTACCAAATTGTCCTTCTGTTGTGGTAAAGTGAAATTAGGAGCTGGTTTAGCAATACTTTAGAATTTATTTTTTTTTTCAAATTCTGTGTAAGAGTGGAAAAGTAGCCAAGGAAAACAACTTGAAAGAAGGCTTGTTACAGAAAGGTGAGTCCCAGAATGAAACAATGTGATTCTGGTATTTTTTATAAAGAGCAGGACAGGGACTGCAGCTGAAGGAAAACAGGCAGCAAAGACATGTAAGATTATTCGGATAACAAATGGCTTCAGTGTTGCAGGTTGTGGGATTTTCCTCGCTTACCATTCCCATCTCAGAGGCTAATCATGCAAATAACAAGAATATAGGGCTTTAACACTGAGGAAATGTTGCTCCTTGAGGAAGGGGTTCTGTTACCTGGGTAATTGTGACTCTTCTAAAGCATTTTGTGTGTGAAAACTCCCAAACAAGGTCCACAGTATGAGGTGGTGGTTTTTTCTGCTGGCCATTTTCTAAGTTGAGGAGGACATGTAATTTAAATTAGGGAAGGTTAACTGTTTTCTGTCTTAATACGTGCCTGTTTGAATTTATTTTTAATAGGAATCTGAACAGTGTGACTGTTTCATTTACCTTGTGCCTTGGAATGTCGAGAGAAGTCACCTCCATGAATTTTCGTTACTCTGCTCTGGAAAATTTGCACATACCCATGTGGTGTAATGAAAGAGGCTCCACAGCCACCCCTCTATTCAAGGGTACACACGTACTTATCTGGTGGGGAGAACGTGCAGATCAGATCCAGCAGCTCTGGCTGCAAGAGATGGGCAGGAGTTGAATGGAAACAGAGGGGTTTTCTTCAGCCCTCGATTTTTCCTGCTGGGATGGGCACTGGTAGAGGTCCCCACTCAAGCTCTGGGGGTGAGGGTGACAGCAACAGCACCCAGAAGCTGCTGAGGGTCGCTGGGTCACTGTGCAGCACGTTCTGTTTGGCTGGACAGGAAAGGATTCTTTGGGAACACCTCATGGACGTGATGGGAACTGTTCCCATCTTCCTCAGGTACAATTCAGAGCCCCCCTGGGCTTGAACAGGGTTCAGTTTGGAAGGGTCAGTGTCAGCGGTCTGACCTGGCATTTTCCACTTGCTCTGAGCAGTATGGGTGTTGTGGTGTGCTGGCCTCCAGCCCAGCTCCTGGGGGAGCTGAGAATCCCAGGGGTTTGCACTGGGCTGGCTGTTTGTTTGCTGAGTCATGTGTGTGCTATCCAATTACCACAGAGGTTATGGGGATCTCTAAAAACACAGGTTTTATTCTTTGCTTGTTCAGGGAAGAATTTCCCAACTGTGTTCTCAGTGAACTGTAAAGTCCCTCTTCAGGAACACTGAAATTGGAGTTTCCATCATTGTAAAATTGGAGTTGCTGGGAGAATCTGGCAGCACCTGTGTGCAGATCCACTGCTGCTGGGAGCTCCTCAGCCTGGGGCTGGGGAGGGCATCTGCCNTCATTAAATCGGAGTTGCTGGGCGTTCTCTGTGCCATGCTGGGAGAATGTGGAGGCACCTGTGTGCAGATCCACTGGGGCTGGGGAGGGCATCTGCCATCCAGATCTCTCCCTCTGATCTTACTGCCACGACTTCAGCAGCTCCTGAGGTCAGGAACTGCTGTTAGGATGTAGAGTGAACGCTGGGGTGTTCAAGCAGCTCACTTTTTGTGCCTCGATTTACTGACTCATTCTGTATTTATGGTTGGCATACAGGATGCCAAGGAGTGGAGCAGTAGGAAGGTTCTTCTGAGTGATTTGAAAGGGCTTTTATTCCTACTCACTGGAGAGTTTATTTTTAAAAAAGCCAACAACCCATTGTGAGTATCTCAGCAAAACAACTTGAATTCCACATGAGGTTTTCAAACACTATTTTTGAAGAGAAAAATGAGTTAAATACGTGTTCGTGCATGCACAACCCGGAGGATCTCAAAAGAGGGTGGAGGAAAGGGATCCCTCCTTTTGGCTGGTGAACCCTGAGGTGACACTCACAAATACAGGAGGGTCCCAGTTTGTGAGGGAAATTACATCACTTACAGCTGTCAGAAAACATAACTGGATATAATCAAATTTTCATTCACAGTTAATAATTAAAACAAAATGCAGTGCTCAAGCTGTCTGGTGCTGTAGATAAGACCTATGGATGTAGCTGATGGTGTTGGGTTATTTGTTACATTTTTTTGCAAGGTGGTTTGGGAGGTGGTTTGTCATAAAATGTGTGGATAGGTCTAGAGCCTAAAACCTTGTACAGGGATTTTTTAAACTCATCCTACCAAACAATCCAAGTTCTACAGCAAAACCTCTCCTGTTAAGTTTCCACTTACTCATTTAGAAATACCTAAGCTGGTACAGCCACTTCCTTTGCCAGTTTGTTACTGCACTTTTCAATACATCCAGGGCTGTTAAATGAAGTTTTAAGAGAGCGAAACCAAAATGCAATGTAAATATATGACTCAGTATTTTGCATCTATATTTTGAGACAGCTACAACTAAGTAGAGCAGTGAATATTTTGAAATCTAAAGTATTTGCTGGTCAACAGGAATCTTGATTTCCATGGATTTTCAGGAAAATAGTATAAGAGCATGGGAAGGTACTCACATTCTCCCACCTCCCAAACTCTTCAGGGAAATGTCTCTTGAAATGTCAGCTTTGCAGGGTTGTTTGCCATCCTCCACTTCTAGAAAAGAGACCAGTCAGAATAGAATTGCATGTGTACTATACCACGTAAACTCAATTTTGTGTTGGGCTAAGGCAGTTCTGAGGAAGTGTTGTCAACACTCTTTTGAGTAAATGGCTGAATCTGGGCAGCAGAACCTCACTTCAAAATTATGCTTCTTTTACTCCTCCCCGTGTATTGAA
Source organism: Melanocharis versteri (assembly GCA_013397845.1). Classification (NCBI taxonomy): domain Eukaryota; kingdom Metazoa; phylum Chordata; class Aves; order Passeriformes; family Melanocharitidae; genus Melanocharis; species Melanocharis versteri. The sequence goes on from VZTG01003962.1 coordinate 3,664, forward strand.
TGATTCAAGCCTTGTTCTCCCCACTCAGGAGGAGGAGCTGTTGGGAACTTCTTCATGTCAACAAAAAGAATTTATTCTTGGTCCAGTAAGCCTCTTCAATCTGAAATTCCTTCTAATTTCCGTTTCAGAAATATAACAAGTATAATGATGGCAAAAGAAACATAATTTATGGAATACTTGTAAAGTGAAGAGGATGAATCTATTTATCTCTACACTCCTACTTTAGGCATTTTCCTGGAAGGCAATTTATTTTGAGACTTTAATAATTTAAGTAAACTAAGTCAAACGTTTAAACAAAATGCATCATTATACACGTTGGACTAGCAAAGATGAATATCCTGCTTTAGAAACCTGGAGAGGGGAGCAAAAGGAACGAGGGAAGATGCTGAAGGTAGGCTCTGCTTTATAAATCATCTTTCCCTCATCCAGAATCCTTCAGGTTTGGTTGCTGTGTGTGGCTGGACGGGGGCACTGCCAGGAGCCAAGGCAGAGCTCTGCTGACCAACACCTTTCCTGCACCCTTCAGCAGCCTGCTCCCACCTGCACAGGTTCATTGGAGTTTCAGCTGTCTGTATTTTAATCAGTTGCCCTGTGTGATTGTAGCTTCAACAAGCACTTCTGCTGTAATGCTGTTGTAGAAATTTGTAACCAGGCCTGTGAAGAAAATAAGTGTACAGAGGCATGGTTACCGTAGGAGCCCACATCCTGTAGCCCTGGAACATAACTGGTGAAGAGCTTATTTTCTTGAATTCTCTCTGAAATGCTGCTGTTTCTTAACCACATGTAGATACGTTTCTGATTACAACACTTCTAAAATCCACTGCCCCTGTGTTCTTTTCAGAGGCACACAGAGAACACAGAAAAATATGAAACTTGGTACTTTCCATATGAAACACAGTTTCATGCTAAATTAAAAGCATCTAAACCCAGGAAAGAATTCAGTAAATTCATTTTTCACAGGCATCTCTGTGACCTTTCATACCAGTATAGCCATAAATTTCTATAAACTGTGTACTTCAATCCTTTGGGCCAGTAGACAACCAATTCCCCAGCACTGTGACTGTGTATTTATCAAAGACCTGCACCTAAACAGGGCTCCTAAATCCTGTGCAGAGCAGTGCTGATCAATAGCTGGTGTTGCCGTGCTTGCTGAGTTTTCTGTGAGGTTGGTTTGTGTGGTTTCTGTTTTCAGCACTGGCCCTTTTCACCACCTTTCCATTCCCCCAAGAAACCAGATTATTTAATGGTGACAAGTGGAGCTTCTTGATAGAATTACAGCTCTGTTTCTCTAGCTTAGTCTATTGATCCCAGTATCCAGACCTTAATAACCACGTCTGGTTTTGAGTTTAACTGTAGTGTGTGGCTGTATTGAAAAAACAGTGTGTTCATCCTTCATTTTCCAGCTATATACAATTTCAAAGGCAGAGGGGTACCACAGCTATCTCTACAGATTGGTGATGTGGTCCATATCCTGGAGTCCTGTGAAGGTAAGTCACATTTTCCATTTCTTTGTGAATAACATAATCCTTTCACCTCACAGCAATTCCTGTATTACATCACTAGCTGTCTCGTGCTCTTATTTTTACTGGTGGTGGTGGTGGTCTATTTTGAGGAAGAACCTAATCTTTTCTGAAGAGCCAAAATTAGACATTTTACAGTGCCTGTGGTTTTTGGGGATGCCTTTAGCAAATGAGGAAGTCATCAAGGTGAATGCAGAGTTCGTGAAGTTTGTGCCAGCTTCTGATATACCTCATGGAAGTTCCATTAAATTTGATTTAAGATTTAAAAGAGTACACTTTTAGCCTCTAAACTAAATATTTGTTGCTAGGAGATACTCAGCACCCCCATCATTTGGCTGTATAGTGAGGAAATGCAGTTAAAGAAATCTGAGTGTCAGCATGAGAGAAACAGTTCTGAAAGTCATCCAAATTATTGAACATATTAAGCAGCAGAAGTCCAAGTCAAGTCGTGCGTGATGGGCAGTCAAAACCTTCCCAACCCCTCTGGTTGTCTGTAAGCCTGACAGAGATGCTGATCATTAGTATAAAGCAAGGAGAGTGAAGTTAGTAACAATAACTCAGTGGTTATGTATCTGCAAATGTCACTGTAAGAGCGATTTATTTTCAATTTGCAGTGATGCTCTTGACCAGGTCAAGAGTTTTTTAAAAATTACTAATTGCTTAAAGCTTTGACAAGCCTATTGTAAAATTATCTTCTTCAACCTACTTCTGCTGCTAGAACATGGGTCTGATTAACTGCAGTTGTGTTAGAACGGGAGGCCAATTGCTGCACTGCACGGTGGCAGAGGCAGCTCAGTGCCGAGACGCTCGGTGTGTTGTGGTCACAAGGCTGCGAAGGCTCTGAAGCTGTTGGAACCCAGCCCGTTCCACCACACAGAGCTCTAGGTTGTTTTGTGCGGAAACAACAGAGGATTTGAGGGAGGAGCACCTGAAAAACCACATTTACAATGTGTTGGAGCATAAAAACATAATTATTTCTCTTCTGTTTGTAAGATTAATTCAGTATCTTTAAGCGTCAGTGAAAACGTTGATGTCACTCAGCAGTCAAAAAATACTTCTCTCAGAGTCACAATGATTCACATCCTCTCCTAAAAAAAGTAATTCTTTAAGCCTCCATTCTAAACATTTTGGCTAAGAACAAAACACAGAAACCAGAAACCTCCTCATCCCTGCATTGTCTGTCAGCTGCAGAAATAGCATTTCAGGCTCCTGATTCCTGCGGTCCATTTGTTGTCAGCCCAGCCTAGTGAGTGGAGTGCTGGTCTTACGGGGTTATTTTTTATCTGAAAGTCTTTTCTGAATCCCCTGCCCTTGATGTGCTCAGTCATGCCTTGCTTTATGAAATACGTTTGTCAATGAAGAAGTGGAATCCTTCTCATTGTGCGAGTGAAGTTCATCTTTTATCAGATATCTTCAAAATATGCTGCCAGCTGCAGCTGGCGAGTAACCAACGGTGACAGGACTCTTCCTGTGCTCCTTTTATGTCCTGCTTTGAGTGGTTTTGCATGCACAAAATTCATGCACAGAACATATATGTGCTGTCACAGCAAACGGGATGAGACCAATTTTACACACTTGGTTGTAAATTGAGACTCTGTGCAAATAATTCAGGTTTAGCAGTAAGATGGAATTGTATTGTTCAGAAAACACTGGGGGGAAAAGAAATCCCAGTGCAAAAAGAACTAAAAGAAATCTGTCCTGAGTCTTTCTTTGAGGCCAGCAGCCATCCTGTGACTTTTAGCATCACCTTTCTGACTGCTGTTCGGCATTTGGGATTTATTTTTATTATTCTATGCTTTGCTTGCATGACTGCAATACCTGTGATAGAAATGGTGAGAGAGAAAGGGTGATAGCGAAGAGATCATATCTGCTTATGAAATTACAATTAGAAAATATATGCTTTCAGGTGTAAATCCTTTCTATGGGATGAAAGAAGATGCAGTATTCAACTGAGTTAAACATTGTTGCTGTGCAGGAGATTTTTCGTGATGGGGTGTATGCATAGTGGATGTGGCCCCTGATCTAATTTAGTAAGGTTGAACTCTGCTTTTTTATGTTTCTTGTAGTTTATTGAGACTTAACCGTGGAATAGATGGAACAAATCCTGAATGAATTTTTAGCTTGCCACTGCTGCAGTTCTGCACTCCTGTCTTTCAGAAGGGCATTCTAGCTACAAATGGAGCAGAAGCCCAATAATAGCCCTGAGTTTTCTTGAGATTCCAACTCGAATTTACACCAAGAAGCTGCTTATTATGGTTGAGTCCAAAAGCCATAGTTCCTCATAGCAGAAAAATGACTTACCCATATCACGTTGAAGGAAATTGGATCTGTACCAACCATGTGCTGCATTGGATTAATACTGGGCCTAGAACACAGGAAGAGCTTTGTGGGCTGTCCAGGACCACGGGGGATCGTGGCTGAGATATTGATATTTAAGGGTGTGCACGTATTACTTTGCAAAACAATTTATTCTGCCTTTTTAATGGGAGCGTGGGGTGTCAAATTCTGTGTACAATTATCTGTACTTACTGTGCAAGGCTTGAAAGCAGACAATAAAGTTGTATTTGATAATATGCAAGTCATGCCTAATATAATCCCTGCTATTCACTTTAATCTAGGTATGTTTGAAGTAACTATCAATTTCTACAAATACTATGCTAGGTATTTTTTATGTGAAATAAACCCCATGACTTTATTGTGGGCTTTTTAATGCATGTTTTTTTTTGTCATACCAAGTGGTCTTTCTTCCTTTCAGGTTGGTACAGGGGTTACCTAGTGAGGTACAAAGGAGCAGAGGTAAGATCACACTGTTCATCCCTATCAGACTGTTTTTAAGGGGTCAGCCCATGAATTGGGTTTTTGAGTATCTCTGCCTAGACAGTCCTGATCTCTCTGTTCTGATCTCTCAAGTCAGCTCTTGCCACTGTTTCCTTCCAAGATGAGTGAAATAATCAGCATTCATCCTGGACAGTGCTGGCAAATAGAAGTGAGGACTGGGAAAAGCAGATCAATGAAGAAGAAATGACTGTGCTTTCAGATTAACAACTGTTGAAGACACCATTTGAACTGAATTTTGAGTTAATTTGCTGCTAGATATGTTTGTTTCCGTACTTTTTCCAAGGATTCTTTAGGCTACATAGAACAACTTGTATAAGGCTTAAGTTCCTAAATATCTGTAATGTACAAAAATCATGTTAATTTTTTTAAAAGTCAGTATTCTCAAACCTGGAAATGGAAAGCTGGAGATATAGAATAGTTTTACCCTGGGTATGATGACTTCTGAGTTAAGTAGCAAGAAAATTACTTAGTTTCAACTGCACTTTCCTAAAAGAAAAGCATTTTTGTTTATAACTTCTTCTTGGTATAAGATTTTCTAGGGAGCAGCAATGCAAATAGATTAAAACACTGCACCTGTGTTTCAATTACTTTGACATTTCTTTTGACTGAAAATGTTATTACCATTTATTCTACATAACATTTCTATTTTAATCAATTAAAATTTAGCCCAAAACTAAAAAGGGAAAATATTTACCAGAACTAACCACTTCCTTTTAACTAGTTCTTAATTAATTCCTAATATTGCTAAAGGGCTTCAAGATCAACATGCAAAACATGCTTTAAAAAGTATTATTAATTTAATGTACTAAGATATCACTAAATTTACCATTACTGGGACCTTCTTCTTTCACTCTGCTTCTTCACAGACATTTTGAACTTTAATCTTAATGAAGAAATATGGAAGTGATAAGACATGATTGTGTTTTGATTAAGATCCAGTGCTTAAAAGAAAATGGTTATAAAAACTGAAATCTAATTCGGAGAAAGGCTTTGTAAAGTAGCACATTTGTTATTGAATTATTGTGCTACTTGAAGTGCCGTAAGTGAGTTATTGAACAGAGAAGAATCCAGGAAGAATCCAGTTAATTACCAGGGTGAGATTTGCAAGTTCAGGGGAGGATTGTCGTGGACAGAGTGATTGTCAAACATTCCTTTAGGATGACTTGAGACATTTCAGTTTTAGAGCAAGCAAAGGTTACATTAGAACTTTTAGTTTGGTGACCATTTGTTTTCTACACAGGTCACTTAAAAGAGATATGAGATGATGCACAGACAAAATGTTTCTTTACTGAATTTAATTGGTATTTTATTAAATTGTATTTAATTGAACTGTTTTCTGGGATGGAAAATGGTGTTTCTTAAGAAGAAAGATGCTTATGCATTCTATATTTGCAGAGATGTGACAAACTTCTATTATTTGTCTGTCAAATAGAAATGCATCCATCTGGCCAGAAAACTAAATAACCAGCAGTTAGTTTGGGTATTACAGTTTGTCATTACAGTTTATGTTCATAGTCATGGTTGTTGCCTAAATGTTTTTGGAGAATAAGTGTAGATTTATAATTTTTTTCTCCTTCATCAGGGAATATTTCCTAAATCCTTCATCCACATCAAGGAAGCTACTACTGAAAAGAAAAGGTATTGAATTTATCTGGTTTATTACATTATTGAGCTTGTCTGGTAAAGAATGAGTTTTAAGGCATTTATATACCTCACCCACAGTAAATTTAACATACACCCATGAAATGCAGCCACTCTTTGTGATCAGTTTCCTTCTCTTTCCTAGACACACAGAAAATGTCATACCCTCTGAGATTCCCTTAGTCCAAGAAGTTACCACGACTCTCTGGGAATGGGGAAACATCTGGAAGCAGCTCTATGTGGTAGGATATTCTACATGCTGTTTATTGCCTGTTAGTCCTGTTTATGCACAGTGGGGCCTTGTTTGAATTAATGTGTTTTCCTACATTCAAGGCAAGGTCTGGGTGGATTTAAGAAATTTCTTACCACTTGGATAATTACCGTTTTCTTCAGTGCTTTAAGTGCCTGGTGGCTTTAAATCTAGGCCAGCCATCAACCTTGGACTGGATGATCCTGAGGGTCTCTTCCAACCTGGATGATCCTGTGCTGCTGAAAAGGGAGAGCTGATTTCTGCTGAGGAGTGGTGTAACATCATGCCTGTGGTTTCAACCTTGAGTATTCTGTGCATGATAAACTCTTCATAATTTTGAGTTGTCGAGTTGAAAAGTTTCCAGATAGGAGTATAAAACATCGCAGGGATGCATTTGAGAAAGATTCATGGTGCTCTTGGAATGCCAGAACAGAAGTTGTTCAAGGGTTACTGGGAGCATGTAGCTATTAATAATTGGCAATTTCAGGAATTGTGCTGGCTGTTCCAGGATCTCAGCCTCTGGATTTTTCTTTTTCTCTGTCAGGGCAAAGAGATCTTGAATCTGCTGTCATTTTCTGAAACATGTCGCTTGTTAGCCTTCTTGATGAAGTCAGCAATGAAAACCTTTCTTTATTTTCAATGAACAACACTAGAACTGCTTTAGTGACTTCTGTGTATTCTCTCATTTTTCTCTTAAATGTGTTAATACCACAATCAAGCGTTGTTGTTCCCATCAGTATATCATACAGAAGTTAATTGTTTTTGTAATGTTTTCTCTTGATGAGAATTTGTTCAAGAATTTTAAAACCACACATTTAAATAAAACAAAAATAACCTAATTCCCTATCCTGATACAGAATTTCATGTTATTTCTATACGATCACATGGGATATTCTGTCCTTAAAAATTCGTGGGATGAGACATCATTATTTTGCCTACCTCTTGTTCCTGCTATCATTTAGCATTAAATATGATGTGTAGCCTTTAGTTGTCGAGACCAGCATTTCACTTCCACTGAAAGCCTGAAACTTACTGAGGTTTTTTATCTCTTAGACAAATAAGAAAGCCCGGTTCCAGCAGGTGCAGTCCATGATGTGTGACTTGATGGAGTGGCGGTCACAGCTTCTGTCCGGGACTTTGCCAAAAGATGAGCTCAAAGAACTCAAACAGAAAGTCACCTCCAAAATTGACTATGGTAACAAGTAAGTGGCCTACACTCTTTCTGGAAAACATGGTTTAGTTTAAAGCACAGCACCAAAGAGATGATGATAAAGTTTTCATGTTTACAGGTTCGGAACTCAAAAGTGTAGTTCATTTTGAATCTTCCTTTTCAGATTTCTCCCTGTTACTCCTGGGCTGGTAGAGGATGCCACAAAGAGGCTTTTCATAGCAAAATGCTTTTTCAAAATATTGATTTATTTCTTAATTATAAATACATGAGCTTGTCAGTCGGGGTGATTTGAGGTCTGGCCTCTAAGTACATGTATCACCAGCATACTCAGGGCACAAAACTTGTCCATCTGTCACAAACATGGCCTATGTCCAGTAAGTGACCCACAAAAGTGGTGCTGGCAAACTGCACTAGGTCTGCAAACAAACACAGCCACACTCAATTCACTGGAGAATTTCCAGGCAGAACTCTGGTTCTGGTAATAGAAGTGAAACTCCCAGGGACAGAATAATTATTTGGCAAAATGTCGTCTGCTCCTTGCTAATGAAAAGTCGCTGCAACACAACATAATTTTTGGCAAAATTGTGGGGTTATGTGAGGTCGATGGTGTTCCACTATCTGATAAGGGAGGGGAGAGAGAGCTTGGTAAAGAAATCTTCATAGTATTGTTTTTTACAGGCATTAGAATCTACTTACAAACTGTGTTTAGCTGTTTTAAGTGACTGTAGTTGTTGTGGCCTGAAGGCCTCTGTGCAGCTGAAACTCTACAATTACCTGTGGCTGCTCATACAAAACGACCACAAGGTGTTAGAGAACTCTCAACTCGTTCACTGTGATTTGGATGCAAATTTGTAATGAATTGTGGTCCTACAGAGCACACTGTGGAATACGCATATCCTACTGCACCGTGTGGAGCTGAATGCTCACTCAAAAACAGAATTCACTTTGAAGTTCTTCAGCCAAAGAAGCCAAGCTGTGATTAAGACAAGATTAAAATTCATTTGCTGTCAGACTTTTGTTTTCTGACTCATATATTCTTTCTGTATTGTGAGACAGTAAAGTGCTTCCTTTGGAAGAGCAGGGGTGAAGGGGGTGTTTAAAATGATTTGGATTGCAAGCTGGATAGTGTTTGTAAGCTCCTGAAAGTGTGGTGTGAAGGAAACTTGCCAAACTCTGGAGGAGGAATAAAGGGGAAATGACAATGGAGGCTGAGGGGTCACTGTGGGAGAGGGGAAAAAAGAGTGTCAGGAAAAAATGTATGATTTATATGTGAACAGGGCAGATTTAAGTATTGGGACTTAAAAGGTGAGAGAGCAACATAAAAGCAGAAGGTAACAGGAAGACCCTACACATCTTGATTACAAATGTTAAGTGTTAAAAGCTAAAAGCGATGAAGATTGCTAGAAGTCATTGAACAGGCTTGGATCTATTTTATGTGAGAGGCATTTCAGTGCTTTGGTGATATTTCTATAAATTCCTAGATATTTTAGAGCAGCTTAAAACAAAATCATGGGGTGTAGTTAAATTTTTCTTCAGTGAAATACCGTTGCATATATTCAAATTTTATAGCTTTAAATCTTGAAGTGCCTCCTTGTTTGTTACATTTCTAAGCTTTCTTTATACAGAAGGAAATAACTCTATGATTTTGCCTTTTGTATTTTCACAGAGTACTTGAGCTAGACCTGATAGTTAGAGACGAAGATGGAAATATCCTGGATCCAGATAAAACCAATGTTATCAGCCTTTTTCATGCACATGAAGAAGCGACTAATAAAATCACTGAGCGAATTAAGGAGGAAATGGTAGGAATGACTGGCTAAACTTTATCCTTCCTTTGCTAAAATCCTAACAAAACCTAGTCTAAGCATTGAAGGATGGAACCATAGAATTTGGTGGAAACTTTTTCCTCTGACTTGAAAGTAGATCCACAGCCTTGTGTTATAAATAGGGCTAAGCCTCAAATTGAATTAATTGCATTTGTGCACTGGGTTTGGGCTGTGGGCTGGGCTGAAAGCTTGTGTCTAAAGCTGGTTCTAAGCTTGTTCTTCAATTCCTGTATGGAACTTTGTCTCTTCCTTCCACCCATGGACTACTCAACAGGCAGAATTATGTAGGGAATAGTTTCACTCTTGGAGTTCAGGCTGCAAACCAGGACTGACCACAGCGTGTTTTCACAAGCTCTTGTGACTGCACTGGTTTTTGCTAAGTGTTGCTGCTCGCTAGTTAGTCTGATGGAGCTGAAGAATTTAAGCTCAGCAAAGAGGAACTAGGGTGAACTCAGCATAATCTTCTGGACACCACGAGTTCATGTGCCAAAGCAAAGCTGACAAGTGCATAAATGAAATCTTTTTAAATGCAAAGCAGGTGACTGCACTTCCTTGACCTTTTGCAATATTAAATCTCTGCAGGGATTTGTAAGCCTCTTTGGTTCTTTTCTCCATTTATGAGAAAGTAAACTGTACAGAAGCAAGTAAAACACTTCAGAGAAAATAGCTGGTTTGCCATGACACTTCAATAACGCCCATGACAAATCACTGGAAAATACCTTGTAATTAACTGACAATATAAGGAAAATGAAACTTGGGAGTCTGCGATAGACTGTGGCGACTTACTTTAAAAACAGAGACAAACAATGGGTTTAGAAGTGTTAAGAAGCTGCTTCTTGGTGGTTAAGATGGGAGGTAGGTAGAATTCAGGAGCCTATTTTTGAGTCAGTGAACCTGCTTAGCTGTGTCCTGATCTCAGCATGTTATTTGTCTCTTCTTCAAAGAGACCGACTTCATTTTGCTGCTGCTTCTAGCACACCGAAACCCCACTGTGATGTGGATCATAGGCCTTCTGCCACAGCCTACTGTGTTCAAAATACATTCCTTCAGGCTTGTGGGCTTGTCTCTGTGCTGGCATCTTGGTTCTTGCTCTTCTCTTTAAGACTGGGGAGAATATTTCCCCCTTTACATCATTGCCTGCTGGCTGAAGGACTGGCCTAAGACGTGGGAGTCATAGAATAGCTCAAGGTGGAAGAGAATTATGAGAATTACTGAGCCCAACTCCCTGCTCCCTTTTTCAATTTTAACTGTTACGTATACTAGAAAGCAGAACTTCTTGTAGTATAGCATCATTTCAATTTGTGGATTATTATTAATTGATTTTCCTCCTCCTGAGTAGTCAAAGGATCAACCAGATTATGCGTCGTACTCCCGGATGTCTTCATCCCCCACCCACAGCCTGTATGTCTTTGTGAGGAACTTTGTTTGCCGAATTGGAGAGGATGCAGAGCTCTTTATGGCACTGTATGATCCCCACAAGTTAACAATGATAAGGTAAAGCTTCCTCCTTTGACTGCAGAACAGTAGCAAATGGAACCGGCCAAAATGAAGTGAAATAATTGCCAATGTGCAATAGTCATCTAATAACGCAAAGAATATATAAATAAAAGGAAGGAAACCAAAAGCAAAGTGAAGCGTGGACAGATCTTGTTGCTGGCTGCTACTAAAAGACTCTAAGTTTCCAAATATTTTCGTAGGTAATTCCTGGATTGAAAATTTCAGAAGTTTGGAAAAGCTTGAGCCCATTTCAAATTTTAGAGGTTGTCCTTGATGGGAATATTCTGGTGTCTGGAGTAAAGTGCAGAAGGTGGGGGGAGTGGAAAAAGAATTAAGTTTATAAATTTCTGCATAGATTAAGATTCTGCTGAGTATTCCCATAAAACAGACTGTGATGATGGTAAAGTTTCCTCAAAAAAAGGTGCCCATTTCTGCTATGTTCAAGCTACTCTTTTAAAACTTACTGTTGATACTTGTATAGTGTTTTTCTTGTCTTTTTAGTCTGGTCTTAGATTTAAACCATCACCACAGACTGTCTGTTATGCAACTTTGGTACTGTGTAAAGAGAGAATTTTTAAATCACTTGACAGTGAGATATTTATCTTCCAAACAGTGAGAACTACTTGGTGAGATGGGGGAGTCGAGGCTTTCCCAAGGAAATTGATATGCTCAACAATCTTAAAGTTGTGTTCACAGTAAGTGTTTTCCAGCTTACTTCCCTTTGTATTTGCAAATGAAATTCTCTTCTCTGTGGTCACTGTCACATCTCATAAAGAGTGATCAAGATGAAGGAGGAAGCAGAGGTAACCTCAGAAACAGAGCAAAGTGACAAGTCACAAAGTTCTTTACGGCAGTGACAATGCTTCAGTGGCCTTTCTTCAGATCAGTTTGCTGCCTCATGAATTTCTTGATTACTTGATTTATTTGTTTTTATCTGCTGTACCTCTTGATTGCTATTATTCTCTCTATTTATCTTACCTTATATTTTTTCCAACTTTAAACTGTCAGTTTTTTCATCCTTTTGGTGTGCTCAGGTTTTTCTGTTTATTGAGTTTTTGGGTGTTTGTTTGGTTTGGGTTTTTTTTTTTTACTTTTTTTCCCCATTGATTGCTAAGGTTCAATTTATTACTGGAGGTCCTGTTTCAATTCCACGACTTGTTTTTTCCTCAAGTAACACGATGATTCTTTTTTCTTTGTATCTTAGGATCTCGGAAATAAAGACCTTAGCAGAGACAAAATCTATTTAGTCTGCCAAATAGTGCGAGTGGGGAGGATGGACCTGAGAGACAGCAACTCAAAGAAATACACACAAGGGCTGCGGCGGCCCTTTGGAGTGGCAGGTACCTGGTGGCTCCTGTGCTGTGGCTGAATCAGGATATCAGTGATTTTTGCCAACCCTGGACCATTAAAATCTCTACCAAGACATGTCAGAATACACAACAGCTTTCTTAATTTTTTCTGTGGTTTTTTTAAGTCCGTAAAGACTGCACCTATATTGGCATTTTAGTTCAAGTCAGAAATGCGCTTTTGAATTTAATTTCCTTATTATTGATATAGTGCCAAGCTGTGCGAGTGGAAGCACAGAACCAGTTTAACAACAGATTCCCTGGCAGATGGAATAAAGTCAGTGATTATGTCCCAAAAGCACCACCAAAGCTCTGATACCTGTGTTCATAAGTTTAGACTAAAACTGGCCTGGATTTTCCCTCTCTCTCCACAGCAGCACGTTTGCAGTGTGGACTTTGCACTAAATTCTCTGCCCCACAAACCCAGCCCTGCTGGTGAAAAATCTACATTTGCCTTGAGGCACAAGAACGTTCAGAGATAAGAGAAGCTATTCTGAAACGCTTTTATGTGTTCTGATGGTTTTTCTTTTCTTCTTCTAGTCATGGATATTACAGATATCATAAAAGGAAAATCTGAAAGTGATGAAGAAAAGCAGCATTTCATTCCCTTTCATCCGTAAGAGCATCACAGATATCTTTTTTATATGCAAAAGAAAATATTTATTTATCTATCTCTTGGGCTGCAACAATCTGTGAAATGGTTAAAGAATAAGCAAGTTTTCCTTTAACAATTTTATGTTGTAGCAGTGCTAATTATTTAAGTTTGACTTTAAAAGGAATCTAAGACTTGCAGGGGTACCGCAGTACATTAAGTTAATGTATAATTCCATGAATGTGCTCCTTCAGACAGCTGGTACCATGTCTGATTCCACAAACCCAAGTCAAATGTGTTACAAGCAAGGATGACTACTATTTTATGAGCTTGGTTCTGTTTTGAATTCGAGAAAAATCTGAGTAAAAAACGTGTTTCCTTTAAAAATAATAGAATTATCATATACTCTCTTCAAAAGAAATGCCATAGCAGCTGCGTGAAAATGTGATGCTCACAGGTCAAATGCAGAGATAGCAGTGGAAATACTGGAAATAATTCTGTGTGTCCTACATAGCACAGCTGCTATGTACTATGGAGAGTAAATTTAATTCTGAAAGACCCAGGTATGACACACTGGTTGATTTTTTTCACTTGTTTCCAATTTGACCCAACATGTTTGCTATGTGAGAATTTTCTAAATGTTTCTACGTTTCTAAATTCAAAAGTAGCTGATAAAAATTCCAAGTTCATTTATCTGGCTGTTGGTCAGGGAAAGTGGACTGAGCTGGAGTGGCACGTTGGTGAGTGCATTCACACTGCCCCTGTCACAAAACACCACTCTTGATGCTTGGCTGACTTTTTTTCACTTCAGTGTACACACAGCTGAATGTGAGTGGGCTGCAACTTGAGTGAGAGATAACAAAAATACCAAATGTATCACAGTCAGGCAATACTGCAAAGACTGAGGCTGTTTGTTCCTTATGTTCTAAATAGTGTCTGATGTATTTAGCACTTAATTCCTGAGCAGACATTGCTGTTTCTCTCGCAGGGTAGTGGCAGAGAATGACTTTTTACACAGTCTCCTAAGCAAAATCACTGCATCGAAAGGAGACAGTGGGGGGCAAGGTAAAGTACATTTTTGTTATTTTCTTTTAAGTAACACGGTATTTTTGTGAAACTTCATTTTATTTTGGAGCTGTAGCACCACCACGGAGGTGGGTTAACTTTGAAACGGGAATTGAGCAACCATCAGTTTGTTACAGAATCTTAGGAGTATTTAAATTAGTAGTGGCAGTTTTGCATTATAGAGCTTTTACGTTCACCTACAGGAAGAGGGGAAAGTGAATTCCTATCCTGTTTTGGTGGATAGAAAAGGCAATCATCTGAAGACAGATTTATTTTTTTTTCCTACCAAAAATGTAATCTTTTTTTTTTTTTTTCACTTAATAGGTCTGTGGGTAACTGTGAAAATGCTGGTTGGAGATGTGAATCAGACTAGAAAGGATTACCCACACCTTGTAGACAGAACCACGGTTGTTGCTAGAAAGCTGGGATTCCCTGAAATAATCATGCCAGGTAGGAGGTGCTTTGCTCTGTAATAGGAAGGGATTTCTTCTCATTCCCTATGTTAATCAGCATCAGCTGCTGCCTTACTTATTTCTGTAATGGGTAACCCAGAGGCTCTTTAGAATTCACTCATGGTGAGTTTTGCTCCAATATGAGAGGCTTATATAAAATAGTGAAATCTTTGGAAAGTGGTTTTCTAGTACTTAAACAGGAAAAAGAAAATCCAGACAGTGAGGGATAAACCTATGTCCTTGTACATAACTTACTTGTCTTGTGAGTAGATTATGGTGGATGTCAGCTGAATTTTAAATTAACCTTGTTTTTATTGTAAGCTATTTCTGCCCTTAATAATAATAAACAAATGAATTTGCAATATCTTGATTTCATTCGTATTTACGATGAGATATTTTCCAATCGAAATCACTCACTGTCTGCCAGGCTCCTTTTTAAAAAACAAATAACCAAAACCTCCCTCCCCCCAACTCAAGTCAAATCTCGATCCTTTTAAATGTCGTATGATAACGTTCAGAGGAGAGAATTAAAATACGAAGCTCTCTCCAGAAAGAGAGCTGAGTATTTTAATAGGAAAATTCCTAATGGGATCATCCGCCACCTCACCAGCAGGTGTCGGGGCAGGACGGGAATTGCTCCGAGTCACTCAGAGCTCCCATTTCCGTCTCCTCGCATCGTAGTTTCTCCTTAGCTAAGAACAAAACGTGAAAAATTAAGTTCGGGTGGAAAAGAATACATTTTTATCTGTTTCACAGCAAAAAGCAAGGTACTCGTGTGCAGTTCCTATGCTCTCACAGCGTTTTAATTGATTTTTAACCTTTCCATTTCTCTTTTAGGAGATATAAGAAATGACATATATATTACATTGCTGTATGGGGATTTTGATAAATACAGTAAAACAACTCAGAGAAATGTGGAAGTGATAATGTGTGTCTGTGATGAAAAAGGAAAAGTGCTGCCAGTAAGTTTTCTTTTTTTTTCTGCATGAAGGGCATAGAAACATGAGCTGCATTTTTGATGTAAGACATAACTTACACATTTTGTAAAATACCACTATTCAAAAACTCAATTCCCTTACTTGTGTCATCCTGTGACATCTTGTGACAAATAAGTTTTATGATTTTTGAAGTGATCTATCTACTAAAGCCCTATAAAAGTCTTGCATAAAAGTGTAATGGGGAATAACACTGAATGACCTATTTTAGCTGTGCCAAGGAACAAATGCTGATTCCGACAATTACTGCATTCTTACTCTAGGGTTTTTCTTGAGGAAATTCCCAGAGGAATGCAATTTGCACACTGAAATGTTAGAAGTACCATTTCTGCTACATAAAAAAACCCTTGATTTGCACCGGGAAGTCTGTGTCATTGTCCCCTGAATTAAGTACGTGGCAAATAATGAAATTAGTGACAACAATTACATATGCAACATAAATATTTCCAGTGTCTTTTTGCTTGTCTATTCCCATTTTGAAGATCTTTTGTCTTTTCCTTGGGATTTATCACCAGTTTGGTATTCAGGGGGATTTTTGACCTGTCATTTTCTGAGCTTTATAGTGTTGGAATCGTGAGGGTGAAATCATAAAGACATTCTTGAGATAAAATAAAGATGGAGCAAAACACCGTGGTTCATGACTTGTTTATGAACTGCAACTAACTGCTTCATCTAAAATGTAACTTGAAAGCTTGAGTAAGGAAAATTCTAATCCCACAAAAGGTTTCAGGTCCACACAACAATCTGTAGCCCTGATTATGAAACACTACCTGTACCTATGACAGCACCTGACCATGACTTGCATGCACAGAAGTTCACTCTATTCTGTATTCTGTCTAATCACAGTTAAGATGCTTAAAATAAATATAAACAAAAATATTCCTTAAAGAAATAAACCTATTACCATACATTAAATCTTGAATTCCAATCTTACGTATGCTCAGTTCTGCAGATACATAATTTCTGCAAATACTAGGAGAAAGTGAATTTGTCATGTTGTGTTTGAGCTGAAATACCACACCTGCTTTCTGTGGGTAATATGCCTTAGACATGTTTAAGCAACAATTTCGAGGAGTTAATTGAAATGCTGTTGAATGCAAGTAATAACAAAAATTACTGGTTTTTTTCCTTTTAGCCTATAAAAATACCCCAAACCAAAAGACATTCAAAGCCATGAATTTATATTAATGTTTCTCATAACAGGAATGTGTTCCCTACAGAGGAAACTGGTTGATTCTGTTTAGGTATCAAACTAGTTCCAGTTGCAGAACTAGCCCTTGGTTTACAGTTTGTTCCAAGGAAAAGGACTTTCATTCCAAGTGAATGTCACAGAGGTGACAAAACCTTGAAAAAGAGGTGCACAAACCTTGAAAAATCTCTGCTCAGGCAGATGAGACATTGCTTTCTGCAGTTAAATCCCTCTGACCAGACCACACAAATCATCTCCAGGTATCAGCATCTCACCCTTCTGGTCATAGGGCATCCTGGTGTTTGGAGCAGACTTTTAAGATTCGCTGGTTTTCAGCAGGATTTTTTGCACCTTTGCAGCAGTTAGCATAGCCTGGGTTGGATTAGTTGAATCTGTGCCTTCAGCAGAGAATTCGATGTTTGCTGCCTTCAGGGGCTTTAGTTTCATGTCTGGCACGTACCAGAGATCCTGGTGCCTCCCTGTGCAGCAGCAGCTTTTACTCTGTGAGTACAGCTCCGAGCAGACGGAGGAAGGCCGAGTCTTCACAGACTCACCAGGAAAACTGAATTCCTGGGAAACCACAAGTTGTGAAGTTGATCACATCATTCACTAGGCTCTGTCCCAGTTCTGATAGTCTTGAAAGAATGGGAAATTCTGATTCTTTATTGTTGGTGCCTTTACAACGTCCAGTTTGGGAGTCACCTCAGGTGCGCGGCCTAGCACTTCTGAGACTCTGCTGGTAGAAAGTATTTCAAATAGAGAAATAAACAGAACAATGAAGCTAGATTTTTTTTTCTTTGTGTTTCTTCTACTAATTGAGATGACAAGTTGGCTGCTTAAATTCATCAGATGAAGAAATCAAGTCTATTGTATGTTCTTCACACAACTCTTAGAGCTCGCTGTGTGACCCCTGTAAAACACAATTACACTGGCCCTACCCATAGATCACGGTAAAAGTTTATTTACCCATAGATTATGGTGGATGTTTATTTCCATTGTGTTGAGAGGCTTGGAAAATGCAGTATCTTCACGTTAGTGCTTCCCCTCTGTTGGTGCTGTCTTTATTATTTAATTTTGAACGATGCCGTATCCAAAGTCAGGCCCGCTGTGAGGGCGGGAAGCAGAGCCCGTGAGGGGAATCCCAGGCCGGGATTCTGAGGCGAGGCTCTCGGGCGATTTTTTGGTTTCGCTCAAGTTAATTCAGCCAAAATTGCTCCAGAAGTTTACCCACATTAATGAGGCACTAAGCACTGTTTCTTCCCTCCTTTTGTAAGAATGCTGTCTGCCTGGGAGCGGGGGACAAACCCGTGAGCGAGTACAGATCAGTTGTTTACTACCAGGTCAAACAGCCACGATGGATGGAGACACTGAAGGTATGGCGTGGATACTTCTCACTTTATTTTTTCACTTCTTAACGCCTCACACAGAAAGATTGCACAGCATCAGCTTCTTCCAAAAAACATCTTGTCCCTGACTACAGCTGAAGCATGAAGTCTTAGTCATATATCAGTTATTAGAGATACATGATCACTGAGGCTTGAAATTTGGCCTAGAAAATGATGTGTAGATTTTGTTCAGCAAAACAAATGAGATCATCTTAGATAACCTTATGTCCTAGCAGGGCTCGTCAAAAGTGAAATACTGCATTCGTTTTTTTGTTGTGAAACAATGGAGATGAGGAGCTTCAATTAAAAAACAAACAAGACCAAACCAAAACCCAAATGAAAACACCAACCCCCTCTTCTGATTTCAGAAAGAAAGAGCTGTATTCCTTGTCTTTAGAGACACACTAATAATTACCTAATCAAGCTTTAGTGCCTATGATTGGAAAATGCCCAGAAGCTGCCAGAAACAATTCTTATAAAGCAGTGTCAAGCTTGCATGTTTTTTTTAAGGCAAAATAGCCATGTATGACAAGCTTGCAATTATTACCTTAAGGTGTGTTGCCTGTGATGGTGCAGGACAGGTAGGGAATGGAAGGGTGATTTCAAACAGAAGCTTATTTGTTGTTTTGAAAACATTGACCCATTCTGTTTATTGCTTATTATACTAGTTCCTTTTTTAAATTATTCTGTAATTCAGACTTGTGTACAGGATCACTAACAGTAGATCCTGTTGAAAAGCATAGTTAATATTGAGGAGTGTTGTGTAGTAAGATTTGTAAAGGGAAGTTGTGAATGGACACAAAGGTGTGCATGTCCTTAAATTTTTAGAACCATAAACTCGAGAATATGAAAATTTGTGCTTTCCCTTACACAGCTGGGCTTTTTTGTTGCATTTTTGACCTAAAGTATGCTGCCTTAAGAATAAAGCACTTGCAAGTTCCTGCGATTCTCCTCAAGGCTTTACACTAAATTTAATCACAAAAATTAATTTGTGAATTGTGTGAATTAATTGTGAATTTATTCTGCTGGAATTTTCATACCCTTTTCACCTGACATATAATAAATTGGTTGTCCATTTCTGTATCTGAAATGTGGAAGTTGCATAGTGCAGAGGTGATGTTTAATTCCCTGTTACTAGGGTTAGTGGTAGGACTGCACTGTGACTATTTTCTAGCACCTGTGTGCATTAACTCTGTGCATTTCTTTGCTGGTGCCAGACTTGGAGCAAAGTCTAACAGATCCTTGCTTATCAGCCACCACTTCTGCTACTGGGATCAGGCTCAACAGTTCGAAATGGCCTGTGAAAGGCCCGATGGAAAGAGCAGAAGTGGTGCTTATTTATTCCAAAATAGCAGCTCATTACATGTGAAACCGCCCCCCATAACTCTCCTCATTATTTTCTGATTTTACAAAAGGTAGCAGTCCCCATTGAGGACATGCAGAGGATTCATCTGCGCTTCGTGTTCAGGCACAGGTCGACTCAAGAATGTAAGTGGAAATTTTTACTTTAGTGAATTTTAATTCATTCATGGGTAATCAACTAAAAATCTTTTGCTTTGCAGCTAAAGATAAGGGGGAAAAGAATTTTGCAATGGCCTACATAAGACTAATGAAGGAGGATGGAACAACTCTCCGTGATGGCTTCCATGATCTGTTCGTCCTAAAGGTATGGGCTCAGTTTCCTTCCTTCCTTCCTTCCTTCCTTCCTTCCTTCCTTCCTTCCTTCCTT
>VZTG01003962.1:23180-136804 GCA_013397845.1 Melanocharis versteri
TCCCTCTTTTCTCACACTGTTGCCTTTGACTGCATTGTGTATTTACTTGGTGCTAGATTGGTTTTATTATTCTATCTAAGATAATACTGTGGTTTTCATCTGAACAAAATGAAAAGGTGTAACCTGTTCCATTGTCAGTAATCATTGCTCTGCATTTCAATGACATAAAGATGTTATCTAAGCACAGTGAGAGGCGATTGCTCCTTTTACTGATATTTGTGCTTTTGGCTTTCTGTAGTATAGAGAAAGTTGTGCTGCAGCTCTGTACCTGGGTGGGTACCATTCCTCTTGCAGGAGATGGGAAGTGTTTGATCCATTTGGAATCTTTGCCACATGAATAATCTGGGAATGCAGTCTTAGGAAAATGCTTGTTTTAAACTGTTGTGCAGCTCCTCAGGTACAAAAGTCAGTTTCAGCAATTTGGTTTTGGGTGTGAAGAATGGCTTTAGCTAGCCCTGGCTGGACACAGGTGACTTTGTGAAGGAAGCAGGGAACAGATGTTTCAAGACTTTTGTTTTATTTCCTCTCTTGGAGAATTGTGTCTAGCAGGAACTAAGAACCAGAAATCACTTCAGATACAAAGGAAACTTAAGTTATTTCTCAGCACTCTTCTCAGTAAACAAGTTTTCTGTATCATTAATATCAAGTGAGACGCATGCAACTAAATCAAGTTGCTTAGGCAAGCCAAAAGAGATTAATGGCAGCATATAGTTATTTATCTTCTCTTCATTGAAACTATCATTTATAAATATTGAGACTAGAAGGAAAATTGTGGACTGTGTGGTTAATGTTGGTTATGAAATTCCACCTAATTCATTTCTGCATCATCTCAGTAATTTTTTTCTGAAGTGACAGCATGGATGAGAAATGCTAAATGGAGTTGACCTAGTTTATGGTTGTGAGAAACAGACAGATTTTCTGACATATGCTTGCCTATTCTAGTATTAAAAACAGTAATTGTAAGCTGTAAGTGTTTAAAGCAGTCATACATCTGGCCTCTCAAAATAAGTAATTTGAAAACTGCTAAGTTTAAACTGTCTTTACGCATTGGATCTTTTTGAGAGACTTTTGGATCAAAACTTCAAGCTTTTTTCCCATTGTCTGTCTGACTTGTCCCAAAAAGAGGAAGTCCAGAGTTTCTTTTGTTTCCAGAAATTTAGGAAGTAATTGTTTGGCAAGCCTGGTACATTCATAGATGTTAGTACTGTGTCTGTTTTGCTGCATAAGGGTTTTGCCACTTGTCTGTCTAGGTCTCTTATAGTCAATTTTTAACCTTACCTTCTGTTTGATAGGAAGTAGAAACTGCACATCTGCAGCCACTGAACCAGATAAAACTCCAAAACTTTGAAATGTCTTTCTAGATCGTGGTTTTTACAGCTCCTTGTTCATGCACGTTTGTAGACTAAAGGTCTGCAATTGAGTCATATCTGTCGCAGTGTTGTAGCTTTAAGTGACAGCTCAAATTCTTCAGGGAAATTTTCTGGAGTAGTTTGTTGAAGAAAAACTCTAAACTGTGAGGAGCATGGTTTTTATTGCCTTTGTCTAAAACTACTTTCCTGTCTGGGGACTCCTAAGGTGAGACCCAGAAAATCTGTGGGATTGTGGCACAGAAGTTGGTGAAAGAGAGGAGGGAAAAATCTCAGCTGGCTCTCTGGTTTTGCACTGTTCATTCTACTGAAAAGCACATATTCTATGTCATTTAGTTACTGCAGCATACTATCTCATTTAAAATATAATCTTACCACGCTCTGATCTTTTATGTTCAAGGTCTGGGTATAAAGTTATAATGGGGACGCCAAAACAGTGCTGCTATTCTTTCCTCACTCAGTCCTGTTTTCTGCTTTTAAGTTGTGTGCAGACATTATAATCATGTTGTCGAAATCCTGTGTACAGTCTTCGAGGTGATGCTGAATATTCTGCTGTGTTCCACACCTACTGACATTTTAATAAGAGATTGCCTCTTGCTTTGACTCTGCCAGTGGTGTCATCCCTCGAAGTCCCTTCCTACACCTCAGTTTTGGTTACTTCTGTAGAAAGTACAAAATAAGTCTGATTTTAAATCCAGTGGTGTGAAATATGTGATGAATGCTGGGTTGTTTTTCAGGGGGACAGTAAAAAAATGGAGGATGCTGGTGCTTATTTGACCTTGCCCTCTACCCGTCCGCACACGGAAAACAAAGGAGCGACCTTGGGCAGGAGCTCAAGTGTTGCTGGGGGGCTTTCAGTCAGCCCTCGAGATGCATTCTACATTTCAACTCTGGTTTGTTCTACCAAGTTAACTCAGAATGGTACGTACCTCCTGAACAGGGGGGAGTTTTAGAAAGAAGGCATTGCACAAATTGATAAATCACATTTTAGATGTTAATGTCTGCCCATTGGTTTTCTGTTAGTGGGCTTGCTGGGTCTCTTGAAGTGGCGCATGAAGCCAGAGCTGCTTCAGGAGAACCTGGAACAGCTGAAGAGTGTGGATGGAGAGGAAGTAGTGAAGGTAAATCTTTAAATAGTTATTTTAATAACAGTTATTCTTCAGGCCTCTTCATACATAATGCCTTTGTTGGTCTGCAAAGGACATGAGCAAAGCTCTTCATTAGAGGGAGTAAGAAAGCAAACGCCTGGACAGGATCCTTCCCAGTGCTGGCCAGCTTTCTTTCTACTTTTTGATCTCAAATATCTCTGGTATTGGCTGTTGTTGGGCTGGGGGATTTGCAAGATTATCTCTAGGAGATGAAGATAGTAATGATAAAGTATTTTCCACAATCTCCCTTCATCTCTTTCCTTTTGCCTATCTGAAGTATCACAAAAAATTCCTACTGCTTTCTTTGCAGTTCTTAATATTAATTTACATGTTGATATTAAATCCAAGTGTTATTTACCCAACAAAGCACTTTCTTAACTTAATGAGTATAATATGAATAAAAAATTGTTAGTATTTTGGAGAATGGCAGATACTATTGCCTTTGTGTTTTTAAACATAAACATTAGGTGTCTCTGGAAAGAAGGAATGAGAATTGAAAAAAAAAAAAAAAGAGGAGGAGTGGATTTTTTTAACCAAAGATTTGTGTCCTAAGTCACTGAGGTACTTTTCTTTGATTTAGAGCAGAATTTGAATCAGACCACAGAAGTAGGAAGAGTGTTTTTAATCATTATGTATATGTGAAAATAGCAACCACTAATCTGTGTCACTAAGGAATGCAGTTTTAACAAGTTTTGTCATTTATATAATATTTCTATCTTTTCCATAAGCTTTGAGCTAAGCATGTATTATTGATTGCTCATATGTCTGAGGATGTAGGTTCTTAAAATTAAAGCAACTAGAGCCTAAACCCTTGGGAAGGTTTTCTGAATTCAAGTGTTGCTTCAGTAAGGTAGTAAAATTCTAACTTGAGGGAAACCAAGTCCACTATCCGAAAACTTCCTTGTGAGGTTTCCAAGTTGAGTTGGTTATCAGGTCGTCCTTTCATGTTTTGTAGTTTCTCCAGGATACTTTGGATGCCCTGTTTAACATCATGATGGAACATTCCCACAGTGATGAGTATGACATCCTTGTCTTTGATGCACTGGTAAGAATCAGCACCGATGAATTTATTTGTCAAAGTAAAGAACCTTAGAAATTTGAACAAATTATCAAGTTGTTCATTTCAGAGAATTAGTCTTAAAGTCTTTGGAGAACAGAGGAATATCACTCATTGACTGAAAAACAAATTTCTTTAAAAACTTAAATAGTAAACTACCAGAAATCCTTTTAGAAAGTTAATATTTAAATTTGGAGTGTGACTCTGGCTAATTGTGTCCCTGTCTGTTCAGATCTATATCATAGGGCTCATTGCAGACCGTAAGTTTCGGCACTTTAACACTGTTTTGGAAGCCTATATCCAGCAGCACTTCAGTGCAACCTTGGCATACAAGTAAGTTTTTCTCTTCTTCCTCTTTTTTCCTAAACCTCCACCATCACGCAGAAGAAAGGAAATCCTGGTTGTGACTTTTCTGATGTAATTAATGGTGACTGATGTTTTGATGCTGCTGTTTGCTTATCTGCCTCTGAGACACATTTGATTATAAGTGGAATTAATGAACCTATAGCAAATGATTTGGGGTTAAATGATGCTTTGGCATTTGTTTTCTATCACCTGGATTTTGCTATGTCTTTACCTGTATCCTGTCAAATTTATCAAAAGATGCTTTGCTGTAAAGCCTCTCCCTTTACATCCCTGGCCTTAAGTTGAAATGCCTCAAGTGAGGACTCGAGGCTCTCCTTAACCCATTTCCATAGGTTTCCACGTATTTTCTTCACGTCAAGCAAACTCAAGGGGAAGAGAATTGTTTGGGAACTGTCAAGTCTTCACATGCATTTTAGTCTGAATTTGCGTCAGGAGGGGTTCAGTGCAGTGAACTGGAATTTTGGTATTTGTTACATGTCCTGCTGTGAAATGGAGTTTTAGTGTTTGTTACATGGTCATGCCAATGGATGGACTTGTAGTGGTTTTTTTATTTATTTATTTGTTTTCAACTTTTGGTTTTTTAAACTTCCTCATAACACCCAGATGGGAAGACACGGACTCATAGAAGAGAGTGAAAACTGTGAAGACATGTTATACATCAAATTTAATCCTGGATTCCTACTTTATTTAGAGTAGGCTTTTGCAGGTGATGGTAGGATAAAATGCCTGAATTATGAAGGAAGGTAACATCTTCAGCTGGTGCTGATTTCTGGGATGTGCTATAACAGGATAGATGTGGGTTTTTAATCTACCTGATGCCTCGTTCTGGCAGCTTAATGGAGTGGCAGATTGAAGCAGAACTTTAATTTGGAATATGAATAGTACATGGAAGACCTGAGCTGAAGGTTAGGAATTGTGGAGGATATCTTCTAGTGCCTGTGCTGAATTTGCTTCAGTTCTAATTCAACAGGAAATGTCACAAAAATCATGCACTAGAACATGAGTTTCCTAGAGGTGAAGGGCAGCAGTTCAAAATCAGCCCTTTCTCACAGCCCAGGGAAGTTGAAGTGAGCATTAGTGGGCTCAGAAAGCTCAAGCACAAACTATGTGCTGCTCTTTAATCCTCTCTCACTCCATAAGTAATAAGCACGTGTAATTTAATGCTTTTTATTACTGTGAAAGAAGAGAAGGAAAGGTACAGAACCTCTCAGGACAGCCTTATTTGCATAAAATACTTCTAAGACTTACCTGGCTGGGAGTTTCTGATGCCTAAATCAGTATGGTAGAGGCAAAATAACAACGTTTATGGTTGTTCCCCACACCATGTGTTTTCTTGACATTGTTGATTCAATGCCCATCATGGAAGATTTACTCTGGTTCCAGAATCATTTATGAAATAAACAAGCATGTGTGGCCTAACTCTGAACTAGGAAGGAAATACGTGTCCCAGACATGTTATAACCATGTTATGATATGTTTTTTGGCCACACTGTGACCTGTTTATCCAGTTCCTCTTTAGTCATCCTTTCTCCTGGCTTTTAGAGAGCTCTGAGAGGGCTTAACGTGCACTTCCCCTACAAACAAGTAGGGTAAATTTTGTTCCAACTCAGAGAAGCTGGTAAAAGGAGAAAATGGAATCACACAATGGATGTAATGCCCAGAAGGCTGAGAGGCTCCAAGAACAGCATTTGGTCCTGAAATGTGAGTTAGGCTGGAGATGAGTATTAGTTACACACAGAGTTGGTTGTTGGCTTTGTTTGTTTAGGGCAGGGGACAGTAGGTCTCCATTTTCATCCTGATGCAGGAAAAAACCCCAACCAGCCTTACCTTAGTTCTTATGGCTGCATTAAGATCAAGATTGCATCGTTAGTATTGGTTTAATCACTTATGATTCTGTAACTACAAACTTAGTTTCAGATGAACTTCTGCTCTTTGGTAGCAAGTTGTGTTTTCAGCAAAAAGTTGCTTTTAGATACAGAGTAAGGAAGTGTTTAAATAAAATAAATAATTTAAGCAGATGCTGTGTACTGGAATATTGTAATATTTACATGCTGTTAATTAGAGCATGCAGTGGTGTTTAATCACTGCTCAGTGTAGGTAGGCAGAAGTAATATTTTGGGTTACCTTGTGTATGTGTATTACAAACTTCTTTCAAGGTTCTTCCAGGATTGTGGAAAGTCATGCTGCTCTTTTGGGATTTCAGATTGCTCTCCCGCTTGTGCAGCTAAGAATTTGCTGCTCATTTGTTTATACTGTCAGAATTTGTGCAACATAAATGCAGAAATACATGCAGTCTGTTTTGTTCTATGTGCTTGACTAAGCATGAACATATATTCAGAGTTGCCAAACAAGCTAAAGAAGTTAATTAAAAAATAATAATAAAAGTTATTTTTAAAAATGTTTTTAAATTTCAGGAAATTAATGAGTGTTCTGAAGACGTATTTGGATACTTCCAGCCGAGGGGAGCAGTGTGAACCTATCCTGAGAACTCTGAAAGCACTGGAATATGTTTTCAAGTTCATTGTTAGATCAAGGACATTATTTTCCCAGTAAGTACTCAGATATTGCAATTTAATTAGCTATCTAATATCAGACATAGAAGGAGACCTGAGAAATAGAAAAAATTGGTTCTAGACACAGATTTATTTTTTTATTTTTACAAATGAAACATAAAAACTGGCAACTGCTCTAAAATACAGATATTGCTGAGATATGTTTTGTAGAGGCAATATTCAAAAATCTGCTTTCTGGTTCTCAGTGGAATTTCCAGAGATGGATTTAGTAACAGCAGCAGGTGCCAAAGGGTGATTATTCTTTGTGTCAGGTGGCTTGGCCTAAGACCAGTGGATGGCCAAACGTCTCAACAGATGGCTGGAGGCTGGAGACTCGTCCTTGAGAACACAGTGTCCAGCCCCTCACACTGGGCATGGAGCAGCGTCATTTCAGTCACCACGGTCACACTGAATTTCGAGTTTTGGATCTCCTCTTCAGGAATTTATAGGGCATACTCAATGGACTGGATGTGTGTAGCTCAGGCAAGCAGAGGAGGTGTAGTATTTACGAGTGGTATTCAGGGGAAAAGGAGGATGGGAGAATGAAGGAAATGAAAAGTGGAAGGAGAATTAAAAAATTACACACTGATAACAGTCCTGTCTCCATATACCACAGACCCATTTCCTCAAGTCTGTTCTCCTTCACCTTTCCCCATTTATCCTGAGCTGGTTTGCCCCTGCACTTCGACCTGATGTCCCTTTGCCCTGTGGCTGAAGGAATGCAGGGGCAGGAGCCAGGCAGTGGCAGACTCAGACTTGTAGGGAAGGAGAGTGCTTGGGTGTTGTGTTTGTGGCTGGCACTCACCAGAACAGGAAGGTGCTCTGTTCTAGCTGTCTACAAATTTTCTCTGTTATCTCACATCTATTTTTGGAAAAGAAAAAAAAAATCTATGTAGATTTATAGTTTTATAAAATTAAGTTTGTTTCCTGAATGGTGACGTTTTGGTTGAAGTAGGAGTAGATTCAGAAGGAATTTGCTGCTCTGGATAGTACCTTAGAAATATTATTATCTCTAGGAACTTACTATTTATAGATGGATACAGGAAAACAAGGTGTAAAGCTGTATAAGGAAGGAGATTGTGCTCAGGAAAACAGAATACAGTTTTACCTTATATTTTTATCATAGGTGTCATGGCAGAAGGGCGTATTAGAGTTTTGGGGGAGGGAGCATTGTGTAGAGGATTATGGAAAATTTCTTGTCTGGATGAAGATCAGAAAGCAGAAGGGGTTTGTTTCAGGGAGAACTTTGGTCCTCATTTTAATCTCTTGTGTTATCTCACAGCTAAAAGTGTTCGTTGGACAATCTGTCACAAACTAGGTTATTGCAATATGTTGCATATTCAGGTGATTAGCTCCACATATCAACTCCTACTTAACTGAGGTCTGAAACTCGAAATTCATTGGATTATTATTATTATTATTACTATTATTATTATTATTGTAGGCAGTCTTACATTTCAAATTCAAAAGAAAAGCAAATGGCATTGCAATACATAACTTTAAAAAGAGATTTTTCTCTTCTGAGGGAGTAGGAGAGGCAGCACTTAGCTCCCAGTATTCTCCTCACATTTCAGGATTCTCTTGTCATCTTGGCTTTTCTCTTAGCTTGTTTTTCTTTAACTTTTGACAGCTCTTTCACGTAACTAATTTCACATGTCACCAGTGTTTTTACTGTTTATGTAGGCAGTGTTTAGTACTAAGAGCCACTATGAACAATACAGGAGAGATTTTCTGAGGGATTCAAACTTTAGGACAGGGAATGGAGAAATAATGGAGTGAGCTCAACCGAAATGCACTTTTAAACTTTTAAGTGTCAAATAGAGGCTTTTTTCAAAAAGCGGACTAGTTAATGGGGCCAATAAAAATAGCTCTTGGAAAAAGTGGCAGTAGCAGCAGAAGACAGAAATTGTCATAATTTGTGAAAAATATCCTAGAGTAGCTCAGCTGTAGTGGGGGGAAAAAAACAATTTTTTTTTGCATATAAGTTACTTTGAAAGTAAAATGATTTATATAAGCTCCAATCTGGGAGGTGTCATGCTTTAGAGGCTTTTAAAACAATTTTTAAAAGTGGTTATGTAGTGTTCAAACTGAAGAATTCCTACACCATACAGTGAATAGAAGTTATAACCCATTGGGGAAATAACTATGAACATAATATCGGATCAACATTAAATCTGTATTTAATGTTAAATCTGTTGCATTTGGGAGGATGAAACTTTCTGATTCCTAAAGGATAACCTAATGCATCTCTCAACAGATTGTATGAGGGCAAAGAACAAACAGAATTTGAAGAATCAATGAGGAGACTCTTTGAATCCATCAGCAACCTGATGAAAAGCCAGCACAAAACTGCCATTTTGTTGCAGGTTGGTGTGTGCTTGGAAACCAGTTGGATTTGGTTTTCTACACAGTTCTTGTACATGTGCTTTTTATTTTTGTTCTTCTTAAACCGAGGAAAAGACACTCAGGAAATTTATCCAGTATGTCTCTTTTGTAGTTCCCCTCTATTGGAAGAGCAGGGTGTCTGATAGATTTGAAGCCTGGTTTGAAAAGGTCAGGATGAGATATGCTTACAGAAATTCTGTGAATGTAGTCAGTGAAAGAACCAAGACACAGATGTTGGAATCTTTCAAGTAACCTAATGACATGAAGCCTCCAGTGGGACCAGAATGTTGAGTTTCTCCAGATAATGTTAAACAGGGATTCCACTGTCTTAGTTGGAAAAATAAATTGTATTGTCTCAGTCTTTGGGAGTTACATCGTTTAAACTGAAAATAGGATCAGGGTTTGCCATCCTGTCAATCTGAGTTATTCTAATACTTCAGGATCTGATGTTTTAAAGAAAACTAGAAAACAAGGAGCTATTAACATCATTAAAATCAAATAATTTGCAGTTCTGTATTAAGATGAAAAACTATCAAGATTTCTTGTAGAGTAAAATGCGGATTTATTAGACAGCTGCAATATTGATGCTTCATGCATTTTTTATTAAAAACTTATTGTATTTATTGGGCTTGAATTTTCCTCTGGTTTGGTGTTTTGATTCCTTTTGATATGACTTAGATTAGAAGTGGAAGCTCGTGAAAAAGTCTGTCTTGAATAAAACCTCAGGTGGCTGATCTTGAGATTTGTATCAGCTGACACTTTGCATGGAGTGTTAATGTGCAACAGCAAAAGAGCTGAAAATGTAAATACCAAGTTAATTGTATAATACCGTGGTTACAGTAATATTCTAAATGCATTTGAAAATCAATCAGATACTCTGTTACTTGATAATTCTGTAGAGGCCTTCCTGGGAAGAGTTTATACATTTGAATACTGCATCAGAAGCCAGAGAAACTTCTGAAGAAAAAAAAAAATCTTTGAATACTGAAAGAGTTTATATAATGATGTCTGCTCTTCTGGTACTTGTACTAATTAAGAAAGGGATCTTGGAGGATTTCATGCTCTTTGGCAGAGCATGTCACATGCTGCATTCTGATCTCCAAGGGGCTGTGTGGGATTGTCCATCTGTGCTTCCTCTAATGAGAAGGGCACTTTCTTCTCGAGAGTGACAGGAAAGAGTCATAGAAAACTTTTCCTTCCTTGGCAGTTTCTGGGTGTGCCAGGGGCAGTGGTGCCTCGGAAAGGCTGGTGGAATGTTCCAGAACAGCCTGTAGTGCCAGTGGTACCGTGGCATTGCAAGGACTGAGGAGTGGGACTGTGCCTACCCTCACTGCCATATTTCCATGTTTAATGCCAGTTCCTAATGTTGTACCTGTTCAGCAAAAACACACAATATCTTGGCTGATGTTCCTCAGAAACAGCAGAGCCTTGAAAACAGCTGAGCCTCTCTTAGAAGGACTAAAGGGAAGAAATCTACGCTAATTTTAAAGAGCACATAACTGTGCTTCATAAATAGGCTGGTTAGTAAACAGTTATGCTTTGATCAATACCATATTGAAAATTAAAATTTTTCATTTCTAATGAGTGCTGTCAGTTGTGCAAAATAGGTCCTATTTATTCATAACTATGAGGCACTAGTGGGCTTTTGGGTCTCTAAATGTGCATGAGGTACGGGAAGTTTTCTTTTTAGCGGGAACATTTTATGACAGATATGAAATACTGGTTTATATCACAACTTTGCTCTTGTTCCAAATACGAATGACTCACACAGCTGTGTCTCCGAGAGAAGCCTGCAAAGGGATTGCTTTGCATACAGTAAATAAAAACTACTGTATTGATGTTATAGAATTCCAGTGGGGGGGTACGAAATGAGCAGTGCCCAGCTGTAGGTTAGTGCTGGCTGCTGGAAATAAGTTTAATGGGGGGGAAAAAATATAAAATTAAAGCTCCCTCCCACTTCATCATGAACTCCATAGGTAGCTACAGCTTTCACAAGGGACAGTATTTCTGTGCCTGTTTGGAGACTTCAGTGATGACACTTGAGACTCCTGCTCTGGTAGGTGGATGCAGGCCAGAAAACAGAGATAATTTCTGCTGAGAGGGAGGAGGAAGGAGTAGAAAGGAATTAATAAATCTGCCTCTGCCTAAATCCAACAGTGATTTCCCTTGGGGAATTTGAGATGACAATGATGGATGTTGTAGCAGTACAAATGAACTTTGCAGAGGAAGGGACAGGTGGTTATTCAGTGGCTCTAGAGACACACAGGACTCCACAGGTGTTGCAGTTCGTGTACCCAAAGAGGGAAGTTCAGAGAGTCTGTTGGAAAAATACAGGAATAATCAGAATATTAAAACCGACTTAAATCTGTCACACTTGGAATTATCATTGATAAGTGGAACATAGATTGGTAGGATCAATTGGATGTGTTCAAGTAGATTATGGTCTGAAGATATCAGAGACAAAAGTTTTAGGAGCCCTGAAGAAAGTTAAAGTAATTGGGTTTCTCAGGATATTGATACTTGAACTAGTTTGCAGAGCCTTTGAATGTGAATTTTTAACTCTTATTTCATCCTTTGTTTTCCAAATGCCTATTAGGTTTAACAGCAGATGATTTATAGTATTATTTTGAAACCTGAAGTTCCTTGGTCTCTGCTATTGTTTTTTAATTTGGAAGTCAGTGTTTTAGCCAGTAGTAATTTCCCAGTCGTTTTTACTGATAGAATCACACTCAGACTTGCATTGAAAATTAATTTGCTCAGGAAAAGATTGTTTATAAAATGATGTGTTATATGGAGCAGCCTCCTCTGTGCCAGAAGCACTTTATTGTTTCAATTTAACTTTATCTACTGAGTGATATCTTACATCCTGATCTGTTAAATGCTGTATACATTTACCAAAAGTTAAAAATCTATCTTTCCAGTCCTTGTTCTAAAGCTGACTGACGTGGATTGAGGCTTTGACTTATTGTAGTGCCTGAGCTTTGAGAAGGGCAGATATCTGGTTTTGCAGTACTGTTCATATAAGCTTTGAACAGCTGAAGACTGAATTGTTAATTTATTGTTGGCAAACTGGAAATGTACATATTAATCCACATTAGCTTTTTTTTTTTAAAGAAAACTTCTGGAGTTGGTCAAGTTAGGTCTTTTGTTTAAAGATGAAGACAGAATGCTTCTCAACTTCAGCATTGCATGAAGTAATTAAACTACAATTAGGATTATATTTTCAGTATCTCTACTGTGCTGATGTTTGAGAGCAACCATCTGAGCTGCAGAGTGGCCTGGGTGCAGGTCCTGGCCTGGTGCTTTGTAAGGCTGGAGATTGGAGTGGTTTCATTTCAGCAGTGCAAGTATCAATGTACAGGTGTAGGGTAAGGATTCCTCCTTTTAGGAGTTTTTTACAGATTATTCTTGTAATAATTTAAAACAATTAGTTCAGAACTTACACTGTCTTTACAGTGGTAGACCTTTCTTGGTACTAGACTTAAACCTTTCTCTAATTTCTTCTGGCAGGGATGATGTTACAGCTTTGTTGCATTTATCAGTTGCTTTTCTGCAGCCGTTGCTGTTGACTTTTGTAGATTTTAGAGAGATTTTTTTCATGAAGTCTGTACTTCTGGGGGAGAGAATCCTTGAAATCTGGAAACCTGGAAATCAGTTTCCAGAACCTGCAAAGGGTTTGGTGAAGGGAGGCTCAGGGGTGAGGGGGAATAGGGAGGTATCAGTACCTTCTGTCCTTTGTCTGATCACTCAGGGAAAAACCCATCACTTTTAGTGAATGTGTTTTCTGTCTGTGGAAATCACCCTTCATTTCTGGGGAATAAAACTGAGTGAATGACTTTTAAATTTCAGATTGTATGTTTTTTAGGTCATCCTACTGTTGACTTCTGACTCGTAGTCTGTGAGTGTGCCCTTTCATTGACCAGCTTGTGCTCTCAACCTTCATTTACAAACCAAGCCCCTGCTCCTTTTCCAACTGTTCTGCTCCCCAACTGACACCACGTTTGACCTACAGATGGTCTTGTCTGCTGCAAATGTCAGCTCTCCCCAGCTCACTCCTAGGCACTGATTTGAGAAAGCACAACTCCCCGTGCTGTGCGTGCTTGCAGAAACCTTAGCTGACATGTTCCCAAGGTCACTGAAACACAGGAAAAAGAAATTGTCTGTGGCATTGAAAAGTATGAAAAATAATGGAATATGAAGATGCTGCCTTTCTCTCGTTCTTCCCCACACAGTTCTGACCCACCCTGCTGCTGCAGTAGATTCTAAGGACTTTGTGCATCTCTGTACAGTTTTCTTAGGAGGGAATAAGCCTAGAAAGGCACTGATAGTGATGCTTGCCTTCAGTGCACAATGGGGGATGGCACAGTAACTTCTTAAAGTTGTCTTGGTGGCAAGTAAAATTAGATTAAGAAACAGAGCACCAGTGATTTCTTCGAATGTACTTTTCATCTCATGGGTATTCGAATTTCATGAATATGTATAAGGTAATGCTGCAAAAAGAGGGCAGCTAAAAATACGCTTGGTCAGGAGTAAAGGTTAAAATAAATTTAACAGTACATTGTATATGTAAGAAATAATTCTCTGCAGTGCTGTGGGTTTATCTGTATCCTGCTTAAAAAACTAATCTCTTAAGGTTTGAAGAATGCAGAACATCTTGTACTGCTGACTAGGAGATTTTTATGACTTCATTAAGGGCAGTGCTCAGTTGTGTCCATAGTGCATCATTTGAAGCAATTATTGCAAATGAAACTTGGGAGTCTAAAATAGTGCAGGGATATGCTCATTATTGTACTTCATCTGGAACTATGGATCTGCAGAGAGGTTGCAGCTCTGTCCTTCCCACTTCCCTCCTATGCAAGTGTGGAACAGGGAATATGTGAAAGGCAGACAGCACAACAGACCAGGTGCCAGTGGAGTACTGCTCGAAATATTTTGTGGCCACTGGTGGCTCTGCCTTTTATCAAACATCTTTCACAGTACCTGTGAATTGCTGTAAAATGAAATTCAGACGCTGCTGTGCAGTCTCCTCATGCAGTATTTGTTGCTTGAAAAGCGAGGAGCAGCACGTGTCTGAAATAAAGCTGGAGTCGGTTTCCAGCCCAGCACAGGTGTTTGTATGGGTGTTTTAAATAGCCCCGGGATTTCCCAAGATCAGTAGAAGATACAATCTCTTTGTTGGAGTTGCAACAGCTTTTAAACGCTCCTTTGACCTTTCTAGGTTTGTGTATGAGTGTGGGATGAGATCTGCAGGAGAATGACTTTATCTGAAGGTATCTTAAGCCAGCATCGAGTCTCTTTGAAATCCTGTATTCACTCGTGCTGCGGACTAAACTCTTTTTCAATCAAGACATGAATAGTTTTTGGGGGGTTTTTTGAATTGGCTACTGCAGTGGAAGCTCATACAAATAAAATTACAGCTTTATGGTGTTTAGAAGGTCTAAAAGAGAGCCAAAGAAAGCTGTGCTCTGATTGGCTTCATTCTAACCCTGCTACTCTCAAAAAGGAGGCTAAGCTTTTAACAAGGAGCTTGCTGTGTTACAGGTACAGAGAAATATTGAACTTAGATAGGCTTCCATCAGATAGATCAGTAGTAGAAGACTTCACATGACTGTAACTCAGTTTCCAGCAAACTGTTAGTAGGAATTTGTACCATGAAGCTGCACAGCGAAGTAAAGTACTGCAAGTTAGTTTTTATGCATATTAGCCTTAAGTGTCAGTGGTGATTTTGAGCCTGGAATTGCCTGCTGAAGTTTCCTTGTCCATGCAGGAAGAGCAACTTGTCTCTTAGCCTTGTCAGGGTGAGGTTTGATTATCCCACTAGCTGTCCAAGCATACCTCAGGAATGGATAGGAGGAGATAAACCATCCCACAGCTTGGCTGCAGATGGCTGGGTAGGGACGTGTCACCCCTTTTCAGAAAGGGTGGCATCGGGGTGGGGGGTGACTGTCACCCTGACTTCTGCCTCCTGCATGGCACATTTCTGGGCTGGAACTGATACAGCTCCTGCTTTGATCAGGGCTTGGTTTTACTTATTTGCATCATAATGACACTTCTAGTGGTCTGCAAAGAGATTATCTACAAAGCCTGGACCCTTCCACTGGTCTGTAAAGAGAATAAGATCCACTTGGTACTATGCTATTTAAGTTCCTCTGCATATCCTCAGCATATGCAACTCTGTGACGAAATTTATTCGAATGGGATGTAAAATTTCAGTCTGGGGAAAGACGTCCAAGTTTGTCAGCTTGTTTTGTGTGTGTCTGTCTCAGTGGTGTGCTCTGTGCTGTTCATGTACATGTATAAACACACAGGGTTAACATGATCTGTCTGTCAATTCAGGTTGCTGCCTTGAAGTACATACCATCAGTTCTTCACGATGTTGAAACGGTTTTTGATGCCAGGTTACTGAGGTGAGTCACTCTTGAACGTTTCCTAGTTGTCAGCAATGAATTCTTATTTTTTAGGTCCACAAAGCTACAGCAGTTCCTACTGATCAAGACAGTGGTGGGTCCCTGGATACGTTTGTTACTGGTCTCTTGTCAATATTTGTGATATATAAATAAATATAAGTCTTTAAAAATGATAAATGTTTAGAAATACGTGATCTTCTACTCTTTTTCTCTGTCCTTATTAACACGTGATGGATTCATCTGTGTGGTATTTATGACACTTTTCCTTTCCATGCAGCCAACTACTGTATGAATTTTACACTTGCATTCCACCAGTGAAGCTACAGAGGCAGAAAGTGCAGTCCATGAATGAAATCGTACGCAGCAACCTTTTTAAAAAACAAGGTAAATACAAAATGCCCCTAAGGCTTTGAATAAATGCGTGAAAATTTTCTGTGACTTACGTGTTGTGCAATTCACGTTTGAATTCGAGTGAAACAAATACTGAAAGAGTGTGAATGCCAGAAGTCTGAGCTCTGGAGGGGATTCATCTCTTTCCACAGGATGGCAAGAGCTGTGCAAAGTGTGATTGCTGGCCTAGAGCAAGGAACAGGTGGGGCTCAGAGGAACAGTTTTGTGTGGTTTTCTTAGGATATAGTGGTTAGCTGGGTGAGCTATATATCCTTTCAACCCACTTTAAGGTCTATAATGGAATAGGAACATGAAGTGAAACCTTGTGAACACAGATGTTATATAAGGCCTCTGCCTGGGAAGAGGACAAATCTGATTGTGCTGTGGTATACTCAGCTGCAATGCAGCATTTCCACTTACAGGAATTACCATGCTTCTCAACCTCTATCAGAACTTAGTGTCTTTCTCAACTCTCAGAAGTGTTGATGATACTGAAAGGTCTTTATCACCCTTGTGCTTAGATTTCCTTCCTATTATCACAAAAATTGAATTTTTGCTGAAGGGACCCTCTCAGAGAAGCCAAGTTTTACTTGATTGGTTTCACCTCAGTGTCAAGAGTTCTGACTCCCCTCTCTTGGACCGGGTGGTTGCTTCTCTCTCTCCACCTTTTTGCTGTGTAGATAACCTTCAGAACCTGAAAGGCACACAGCCTACTCAGACGAGTTCCAGTTTCTGACAACTTAGAGATAATGATTCCAGGAACTTGACAGTACAACAGTGGGCTGCAAATAGTGCTGTGTGTGAGTAGATTGAGAGAAGGTTGCTTTGTTCACCTCATTCTGGGTTGCCAGGAGAGTGATGCAGTTCTAACTAGCCAGGACAGATAAAAATTACACTTTATTTTCAGACCTGTGCTGCATTCCACTGAGACTGAAATGTATATTGTAAGCTTGAACAATAGCTAGCTGTGTCTGTTGTGTTTTAAGACCATTGTAGATTTCCTGGGGGAAAAAAAGCCAAGAAAATAATGTAGGTGGTTTTATTGTTTAGATTAAAGTAAGTAATATTTTCACCCGTCTTTAATAATAGTTTTATGGTCAATAGCTGTGATTTTTTTAACTATGTGTAAATTCACATTTGGTTTGAATTGGTGAAACTCAAGTAGCTGCAGCTTACGTATCTCCAGACACTGATCCAAACTATTAAGAGCAGATCCTAATTAATTTTCAAACAGTTCTAATCCTGCATTCACAGTTTGCTCTGTTAGCTGACTGTATTTCTGTTTTACAAGCAGAGTCTGATACATCACTGCAGTATGAGCTGCTTTTACTGCTGCTGCTTCTAAGATCAGAGGTGCCAGACTTGGTTTTATCTGTGGTGCTTGTGGTGAGCAGCATTTAGACCAGAAGGAGAAATATCCTCTCACAAGAGTGAAAGACTCTTGGGTTAAAATAAGACACTCTCTTGAACTCTTGATCTTACTAGAATTCAGCCAGCTACCCTGTGTTTAATACTGAGAAATTAAGTGTAAGCTATAAATTTTTTTTTGGTTCAATAGTTTTTCTCTAAAGAAGCTTGTCTCACTGAAATACAATTGTCACTGGTTCAGAGATCAGGGGTGGTGGTCAGGACAGCAGATCCCAGGCTTGTATAATAAGAAATAAACCCTGATAAAGATTCAGAAGGAAAATAGTTGAGCATACAATAACTGTGTGCCTCACAGTTCTATTCACTAGTGTACATCCTACAGCTCCCTTCTGCCATCCCTCTGTGTGTTCCAGAAGAGAAAAGAGTGGGTTTTGGATTCCCAAGGAGCTTTCATTGTAGTCTGCTGAGTGTGGTGCTTGTTTCATGTGTTTAACAGGCCTTTCCTTCAGCTGAGGTCTGTTCATGCAAAACACTCCGTAAAGCTTTTACTACTTGCAGATAAATAATAATAATAGATTGCTGGTTGCTTGTAAATGCAGCTTGTCTGATGTCTTGAAATAAATAGCTGGTCTATCATGGGAAATGCCTACCTCAGGATGCACTGTGAATTCTAAAAAGGGGACATGGTTTCTGTGGCTGTATTTTTTAGGTAATAATGAATAAGAAATTTTGCTAGGAGGATTTCTAATTCTGGGGACCTTTTATAAAACCAATAAATGGTGGGTTTTGCATAGTGCTGACCAGATAATTAATACATTTTAATTTTTTCCCAGACAGGTAGTTAGTGGATTCATTTAGTCTTAAATTTATAGACGAAAAAAATGTATTGCCCAAAAGCTCTCCTCTGTTTTTTGCTAACATCAGACACTTGACAGCAGAACCAAGCACCTGAGAGCATGAAGGCAATATATCACACCTGATTCATTTGCCAGCCCTGCTGTTTCACCTGTATCCTGCATATCTGGGCATTGGGATCCAAACTTGCACTAGTAATTGACAGTTAAATGTATCTACTATGTAATATGTAAAAATTAACTGCTTGTTTCTGTGCTTGTGGTGATGACATTTGCAAGATCTACCTTAAAATGTTTTTACTGTAATACTTAATATAGTAATACATGGTTTATAATTATATAATAATACTTAGGTGTGTTCTTTTTAGAGGAACCTGAGGAAATGGATTGATTTTTTTTTTTATGTATTAGTTTAAAACAAGAGAAGTCCTCTGAAGAAGCACTTGCCCAAATTAGAGAAATCAAGTTGCTGTCATTTTAAAATAAAACTAAAATATACCCTGTTTGTTTTAGCTTTATCATGACATATTGTTTCAGCAGTATCATGACGTATGTTATGAGAGTACTAACCAGAGAATATTTCTGCTAACTAGAAAATATTCATTTAAACATTTTGTGTGTCAGTATTTTGATGAAGTGACAGAATAAAAGAGCTCCTTGCTGGTAACACAGGATTTAGAATTGCCATTACTGTGGAATTTAAAATGCCTGAAACTGACAACTTAGCTTTTTTATTTAATTTTTTTCTTACTGGAGTGGCAGGCATACCTTTACACCATCTTTGGTGCAACCTGGCCAGGGCCAAATAGACTCTTGCAAATGTATTTTCCATTTCCTGAGACCATTCCATGAAGCTGTTGTTCCTCTAACACAGAATGGGAAGCTAACAATGCTCCTATTGCCTCAGTGGTGTTACCCAGGTGTCTTTTAGGGCATTTATTACTGGAATTTCCCTGTTTAGTAATGACCTTTATACCTTTCCTTTCACCCAACTGCCTCTACATTACTAATGGCACAAAATCATCCTTTTAATAATTACAGGCCAGTCTTTATCTAAATGATATTTTTTCATTATTTGCATTTATGTTTTGTTTTCAACCTTAATGCTGTAATTAGCATGTGGGGAGAAGCCCACATCATGTTTAAGTGTAGGCACTGAAGAATGTGAAAAGACCAATACACAACTAAGTGTCTCTATTATTATATAAT
Organism: Melanocharis versteri; assembly: GCA_013397845.1. Classification (NCBI taxonomy): domain Eukaryota; kingdom Metazoa; phylum Chordata; class Aves; order Passeriformes; family Melanocharitidae; genus Melanocharis; species Melanocharis versteri. The sequence goes on from VZTG01003962.1 coordinate 42,284, forward strand.
ATATAATATAAATATGTTATTATTATATATATTATCATATAAAATATTATATTATAGAAAATATTTCTGTACTGTGCTGTTGTAACACTCTGCACGGTAAACAGCAAACAAATATCTTTTCACTTACATTATCGTGGCTTAAAATAGAAAATTCTTAAAGGTGCTTTTTTTTGCTCTACATGAAATACAATTGATTTTAAAATGAATTGGGTAGAGAACTAAGTGTGTGTAGGGTGTAAATGCTGCCTGATTCATTACTGCACTCAATGAGCTGGAAGGTCATTTACAAGAATGAAAGCACATGTAGGCTATCTCAGAACAGGATGCAGCCTGATAATTAAGGTAAGATTGCCAACAGTATCATTAACTAAAGTTCACATTTATCTTGAACAGGTAGTATTTTTTCTGCCATTAATATGGAATATATTTAACTACACTGCTAATTACAGCGAAGTCTATTAATTTGCAGATGTTTCAGATTATCCATTTTTCCTTCAGACTTTATTCTCTAACCAGGTAGTTCATTGCATGAAGTTTAATTAATTTACATCCATTCCCAGAGGTATTGTCTTGATAATTCGATTGGATTGCATACACTGGCATTTCTATTCTTTGACCCATTGATACAGTGTTTTCTAAAGAAGCAGACTTGTGAAAACATGGGAAGGTGTTTTTAAAAAAAGAATTAAAAAGCCAATGAAATTTGTCTTTATTAAATAAGTTACACGTGAACCTGAGGTTGGAATCCTTGAGGGTAAACTGAATTTATTGGTATGTATTCCCAGGCATCCAAAATTTCCACTGTAGACTCGTGGAGTGCTTTCGTCAGATAGGAAATGTGGCCCTGTGCACCTCTGCTGTAATTGATCTTCAAAGGCCTTGCAGCACTAAAGCACTTTTAGAAGCCTTTAAATTACGTTGCCAGTTTTTGTGTAGAGGCATTGATTTCTCGTTCCCACTCTGTAACTGTAACACAGCTTGGGGAGGTTATGGGGGTGCAGGTATTTGAGGGGCTGGGTGGAGGATGATGGATGCTTTCCACTGCTTGTGCACTTCCACCGCAGCATTTAGGAATGTTCCAACAGCTTGTGTGAGCAGATTTTTAAGCAGTTTTGTTTTAAGTCCATTTTGGTCAGAGGACAAGAAATCTGCCTAATTTTTGACACTTTGCTTTTAGATTACTTGATATTGTATTATTTTAAAATATCAGAGTGAAACAAATGGTTGCCTTGTCTCATACAAGGACCTCTAATGGGATTTGAGAGTCTCATTTATGGTGTAAGAAACTGTCTCCTATCATATCTTTCACTCCGTACAGTAGGATGTAATGGATTATTCTCTCCCTGTTGTGAAAAAGTTTTGTTAGAATTGCTGAATTTCTACGTAAAACTACTTCTCAGGAGTTGCTGTTTCAGTTGTTTATTTTTAGGAAACTTATTGCCAAAAATCCCCCACCATCTCTCTGTTTTTGAGAGAGCAACAAATTAAGACATAGCTGTTTATAAATCACATGGTGTTTTTATTGAAGTTAATGCTGCTGAGTTTATAGCATTTGGAGCTAGATGTTTATTCTACGCTGGCCCTGGAGTATTTACTGAAATTTGTAAATGAGTAGCCTGGGTGGGGAGAACTGGTTTTTTTGGTGTGAAATGGATATGAAGTGCTCCAAGACGTGACAAAATGTGCGTGTTTTGATAGCGGTGCTCTGGTACTCGCCCGTGGCCCAGCCCTGGTGAGGGGTTTGTGCTGCAGCAGGACTCAGAGATCCCCCCAGGAGCAGGAGCTCTGAGCAGGGCACACAGATGGTCGCTGGCAGGGTGGGGTTGGAGCTGGTGTCTTGGCTGGAACCGCAGGCCCTGCGCTCACACAGCTGCTGCGTGTTCAGCATATGCAAACCACTTGCTGATTTTGGAAGAACAGCAGCAAGAGACATATGTTAGCACCAGGGGTTAATTTGCCAGATGCCAGAAGAAATGCTGAGACTGTAGCAATTTTTTGATTTTTTTCTCCTCACTGAAGAACTCTTTCTGTTCTATTACTGTTTAAAGGAGAGAAGTACTTGCACACACCCCTAATTACACTGATTTCCTAACACTCGTGTACATTACTGAGATCTTCCTGTGAAATACTTTGCTTCATTTCATGAGTTGAATATTGTTGGTAGTTTGTGTTGATGTAATGTATTGTTTTTATCTTCAGGACTGTTAAGAAAAAGGTTTTTGAAACAAAAAGCAGAAGGATGAGTAATTTCTGACTAAGCATCTTTCAGTTTAATTATTATGGTCAGAACTGAGTTGCAGATATTGATTTTTACTATTATAGTATTACAATCTGATTCCTACTGATTTGAGTTCCTAAGCCTAAGTTTTGGGGGTTTTGTGGGGGTTTTCTGTGATTTTTTCTTCCCTTCCCTGTGTTCAACACAACTTCTCAACATTTTAAAACACTTAAACTTGGAGATTGTTAATGCATGTGACTCTCTTGTTTTTAGCTACTGGGAAAAAAATTTATATTAGTCACTGTTCATAAATTCCTTTTAAAATTCCTTTTCTATATTGAAACCCAGTCTTTCCTGTAGATTCAGTCTTGAATTTTGTATTTAGCTTTTTTATTTACTAGGGGGTTTTTCAGGGGAACATTACCTCTAAAACATCACTTGCAGTCATATATTTTGAATATTCGTTTTTTGCTAATTCTATTCCTGCACTGTTTTGATATAGACGAGTATGGCATAAACGTGTCTGTAGCTATTTATCTGCATACATTTGTGATGAACAAATGTAGATTAAAGCCATTACTTGTATTTATGGAGGAGTAGGAGACATGCTTGATATTGCTACTGATAACTTTTTGTTAGACTTGACCCATTATGGCATTTTTTACTTACATTTCTTAAAAATCTTGTTATATGGAGGGAAATCAGGTGAACTAGTTTTAACAATGAACTTCTAAATATGTGTGTAAAAAGTGGTTTACAATTACTTCATACAGAAAAGAGAGACCAAAAACATATATAAAGCAGTTGATAATGACACATATTGGGTGTCAGTAAAATGAAATGAGGAAAGGTGAGAATTGGAATTCGTCAAAATTCACAGGATCATAGGATGGCCTGGGTTGGAAGGGACCCTACAGATCTGAATCTGCCAGAGAGGATGTGCTGACAAGGCTGTGCTGCAGCCTGGCAGAGTGAATGACTGTGAGCTGGAAAAGGCACCAAACGCTGGAAATGTCTGGGCTAGAGCAGGGTAGCGCTGGAAATCCTGGCTGTCCTGGCATGCCTGGCACTGCTCAGCCTTCAGAAGTGCAGACACTTGAACACACACCTGGAAACTGGGAGGGGGAGGCTTCTGCAGCTGCTCTGGGGTCGGTGGTGTGCTGGGGCTGTAGCTGCTCTGAGTCCTGCCTCGCTGACACTGAACTGTCAGCAGCTGTCGTGTGCTGGCCTCACAGGATCCCTGCGTTTCTCCTTCCTTCATGTTCCTATCACAGTGCAGGAGGCAAAGAGAATTTGCATCTTGCAGTGCTGTCAGAATCTGTAGGTGACCTACGGTACCTTCCTTTCTGTGACTCTTATCTTAGCTGTGGAATTTTAATTTAAATTTAACAGTGAATGAAAAATATGCCATTTTTAAACCATTACTTCGGGGCTTCCCAGTAAAGGAAATAGTTAAATTGCAAATAACAAAGAGGGAAGACTTTTAGCAGGAAGATTGCTGCAGTTGTGAACAGATGTCCTTTGTGAAGAAGCACAATGCTTTAATTGAGTGCTGACTGCCACCAGAAGTCTCACCTCATTGAAAGAATGTTGTTCACTGGCTTTATTTTTAAGGCTTTGTTCTAAATCTGTATTCAGATGACACCTATGTCCTTATTAAACTGGCATGCCAGTTTTTAAGTGGGCATGAAGCCATCCTAACAGATGGATATGACTACAGGCATGCCAAGGAATCAAGAGCAGTGTTTCCTAAGGGAGACAAAAGTGCTGTTAAATCTTTATTACCATTTTGGCTGCACATATGAGGCAGTCAGGAATGAAACCCGTCTGTGAATTTTGCTGAAGGAGACCCAAATGTCTTTTTTAATGACATGATTGCATTAATGACTAAAGAGTTTGAATTTCAGTTACCTGGTACATAAGAAATCATTAGGTATCTTCTGAAGGGATTAAGGTGAATGGAGGGTTTAAAAAACCCAACCAAACCCAAAATAGAAAACAGATAACTGCTTAATTTTGGACGACAATGAATCTACCTGTCCTTATTCAGGAAGGTGCTGCCAGGGAACCTCTCCAAGAAGTGTGTTGGAATTTGGGATTGATGAATATGTATAATACTAAATCTTTTGCCAGACCTTGATGAAGAAAATGCAATATGCTCAAACTGTATGCTTATGTTTTATGTGTTCAAATAAAGTTTGGGGTATCTAGAAAGAAAACAGTGAGGACAGTTGGGCTTTTTCATGCTTTTGAACATTAAGGAAGAATAGATGTTGGCAATGTGACATCATTTATCAAGCAGAAGAGAAAGCAGCTAGTACTTAAATAGGCATCTGCCTCCTCTCCATGTCTCTCCCTTGTCTGTCTTGAGCTTACTTGGGGCATGGAAGGAGGTGTGAGAATGTGAATTGCTTCATCATAGACTTAGAGATTTGTTTAGGCTGGAAAAGCCCCTTAAGATTGAGTCCAACTGTAAACCTAACCCTGCCAAGTCTGCCACTAATCCATGTCCCCACATCCACACATCTTCTAAATGCCCCCAGGGACAGTGACTCCATCAGTGCCCTGGGCAGCCTGTGCCAGGACTGCACAAGCCCTGAGACAGCTCCAGCTCATCGCTTGCTGCTTGAGAGAGCAGCACCCACCTCTCTGCACTCTCCTCTCAGGGAGCTGGAGAGGGAGAAGGTCCCCCCTGAGCCTCCTTTTCTCCTGGCTGAGCCCCCAGCTCTCTCAGGCACCCCCATCACACTGGGCTCCAGACCCTTCCCCAGCTCCCTTCCCTTCCCTGGCCTCTCTCCAGCCCCCCAGTGCCTTTCTTGCCTGGGGGGCCCGGGACTGGACAGAGCCCTCGAGGTGTGGCCTCAGCAGTGCCAGCACAGGGGACAGTCACTGNGGATCTGAGGCGTGGCCCCAGCAGTGCCCAGCACAGGGGACAGTCACTGCCCTGGCCCTGCTGCCACACCATGGCTGGGACATGCCGGGTGCCCTTGGGCTGTGGCACACCTGGGCTAGGGGACAGTCACTGCTCTGGCCCTGCTGCCACACCGGGGCTGGCACAGGCCAGGTGCCCTTGGGCTGTTGCCCCCTGGGCCCCCCTGGGCCAGGGGACAGTCACTGCCCTGCCCCTGCTGCCACACCGGGGCTGGCACAGGCCAGGTGCCCTTGGGCTGTTGCCCCCTGGGCACACCTGGGCTCGGCAGTCACCCAGCAGCCGCAGGTCCCTCGGTGNGGGTGCCCGTGGGCTGTTGCCCCCCTGGGCCAGGGGACAGTAACCACCCTTGCCCTGCTGCCACACCGTGGCTGGCACAGGCCAGGGGCCCGTGGGCTGGGGCACACCTGGGCCAGGGGACAGTCACTGTCCTGCTCCTGCTGCCACACCGGGGCTGGCACAGGCCAGGTGCCCTTGGGCTGTTGCCCCCTGGGCCAGGGGACAGTCACTGCCCTGGCCCTGCTGCCACACCATGGCTGGGACATGCCGGGTGCCCTTGGGCTGTGGCACACCTGGGCTAGGGGACAGTCACTGTCAGCCAGCAGCCGCAGGTCCCTCGGTGCCAGCAGCCCAGCCCTGGCTCTCCACCTCGGTGCAGCTCACCCCGCTGGCCTCGGCCCCTGGGCCCAGCCTGCCCAGCCCCTGCACAGCCCTCCTGCCCAGCCTGGTGCCACCTGCAGCCTTGGGAGGGTGCATCCAGTGATGAGCCTAAATCCTCAACTGCAACACAAAGCTTTGCTTTGGCTATTTTTTCCAGCGCAGTTTTCCACAATTTTCTTAATTTTTTTCTCCTTTTCCCAGGCCAGTGAATTGCTGATGTTTAAACAAGCACTTGGCTCATTTCCCTACATAACATGTGCAATGCTACCTTAGTATTGTAATCTGAAATTCATATACTGGTTCAGTAAAGTTTTCTTTGTCCCGAGATAGTACAAGGATTTCATATTTTGTGTAATGTTCTAGTGAAATAGTTTTAGCTGAGTTTTCAAAGATACAAAGACACAACTACAGGTTTATGTTTACTTTAGTCCACCTTGCAGGCTCAGGCTGAGATCAGGCCTTCCTTGCTGCAAATACTGATCTTTTTCAGTTGTTTTGATTGTACGTGGTTTTCAGAATATCTTGGAATTACACCCTCATATGAGATGAATTTAAATGGTAGGAGTCTTATGAAACCTAATTAGTTTTTCCTTTTCTTCTATTTATGAATAGTGTCCTAGAAGTGCATTACAAAATGAATTCTACTGTATTAAGTAACAAGCTGAGTTTATCTAGCAGCCAGTCAAAAAATATAGACATAAAGCCTTAATATTAACCAAACTAATTAACACAAAAAATTGAATTTTCTTACTAAAATATATTGATTTTTTCATATTAGTATCAATAGCAAGTTTGATTTTTTAAAAAAGGAAATAATATAGCTAAGACTAGTTAAACAACCTTTGGATTTCCATGTAGCTTGAGACTTCAACATTGTTCACATCTGAAAATGCACTGTAAATAATTGATCCGCTGCATATGTGAAGTCCTTTCAAGAGATTCTGTACGTATCAAATATGGATCCAATTTTAATTTATATTGCGAGGTACAACTGGGACTACTGAAGCTTGCAGAGTAATTAGCTCTAAAAACTGGAGGAAATTGATTGTACCTTCTGCCTCTGCTGTTGTCTCAGTACAACGGGAAAAGCTGGTCTATGCAAGAAGCCCTGCTTTCTCCATATTTAAGGAGTATGGAGTGGCTTTATGTGGAAGACAAATTATGTCAAAGGCTTGATTCTTTTACCAAAATACACGTGTGTGGTTTTTAAATGCGTTATAGACAACAGCAGGCATTTTGCATTCTGGTAGGAAGCTTTAAGTGACCTCTGCAGGCTGGTATGGAGGAGTTTTGAGTTCAATGAAGTTTGCCTCCACTCCTCTTCAAGGTGTCCAGGGTAACTTGTTAGTTATGATCTCGTCTGTGCTTCCTGATTATTGATCAAATAGGTATCACTGGCTGTGAAGTCACATGTAATTTAGTGATCAATTTACCTATGACACCTACCTTGAATCCTTGGGTTTTATTCTTCATATGAGGACAAATTAAAAATGTACTTTATCTAAAAGACAGGATTCCTCTTGATCAATGGCTTTGCTCAGTTTAGTCTCTTTGCTTTTGAAATAAAGCTCATTAGGTATAGATTTTATTATCCAGTTGCTCCCGGTAACTTTGAAAGCTACCCCAAAGGAATTTTTATATTTGCTAGCTGTCAGACAGTTCAAAGGGACATTTTAATAGCTTAAAATTGAGCTGGATATTATTTTGAAGGAGTGAGAGCAGTAAGTATGTTTATCCTGGCAGATGTGAAAGTGGAATGTGCAAAGAACCTTCCATGCTCTTTGTGAGAGGTGAGAAGTGGCTGAGATGTCACGTAATGTGATGTGACTTTGAGCTTTGCTGTTGTGAGCAGCCTGTTAGCACAGCACTCCCTACTGATGCTTTTTGAAGTGCAAGTGTTTTCAAGGCGCTATTTTTAAGCATGGTAGTTATGGGAAAAGAGTTGCCAACTGAATTTCTTACATGCTGTTGATTTGGAATCTGTATTTCTACGTGTCATTGCAGATTAGTTAAAAGTTGAATGTGTTTGTCTAAATATGTTCGTCTTCATGTTGTATTAGTTGTAGCTGTTACTGTGTGTGCTGCAGGTTGTTAGAGGAAGTTATGAATCCTTATACAAAATGTAATTTATACAGAGCAGGTTGGGAGCAGAGAACTCGTGGCACGAAGTGTTGCCATGGGTAGAACTCTGCTGGAACTGCAGACAGGTGTGGAGAGGGATGCAGGTGAGTTTTACTGCTGAGGGTTTGCTTGGTGTATGGGATCCACAGTGCTATGGAGAAATGGGGTTTATCTTGTGCTGAATCATTCCTTCAGCATATCCTGCACACAGTCAGAGAATCTGGGAAGGAACCCAGGGATGGAGCAGAGTGGAGGCCAGGAAAGAGATATTTCACTCTGTGTGTATTTCCATACGGGTTAAATATATGTGAAACAGATTTTATGCCTCACTACAGATGCTCTGCAAGTGCTAGGGATTAAAATGATAAGAAATAGGTTTCTCCTATCTGTCTTTAGAGTAATGAGTTTGATATCATCTCTTCTGATACAGGACACCTTGATGTTTGAGTCCACTGATAAAGAAATGACAAGCCCCAAAAACGTCTTTATTTACGTATACAGGCATATATGTAACTTTGTCCCTAACTTTCTAACTCTCTGTTCATTTTCCAGAGATTCAAGGTCTCACACTCTCCTGTAAATTTCTTGCTGTGTTGTGGCACTTACTTGTTATCCATAGTTGGCTTCTCTGTTCAGTTTCTGAGGATTACAAACCGGTCATTTGCAGTGCAGCAAGCTACTGCCACACCACCACTGATTAGCAGTTTTGGCAATCAAGAATCATAGAATAGTTTGAGTTGAAAGGAATCTGGGAATGTGTCCAGTCCAACCTCCAGCTCAGCATGAGGTCAGCTGTGAGGTCAGACCAGGTTGTTCCAGGACAGAAACTGTGCCACCCATTAGTTCTGCTGCTTGGCTGTCCGTGTGAGGAAGAGGCTTATCCTTACATCCAGCCTGAACTGCTTGCTTGGCTTCTGAGTCCATTTTTTTATTTCATCTGGTCCCTTTTAAACTGTGATAAATGTGTGCCATCCTTCAGTAAGGCTCTTACACTTACGATCCTTCTCCTAAGCACCATGAAATGGAACTTGGTTAGCAATAAATGCTATATTCAAAATGTATCTTAAGTATTTTTGGAGTGGTCAGAATCTTGATGAATGAATTCTGAGCTGATTATACTACGAACTGTTTCCCCCCTGAATAATCTTAGACTATTGAAGGACAGTTTCCACAGATAATAGTGAAAACAGAACTTAAGTTTGTTTACTAGCTTTTTCAAAAGAAGTGAGCTAATAATCTCTTTCATAACTTGCACTTATTTGTTGACTGAATGTATAAACCCTTTATTAAAAAGGTCCTATCACATTTCAGCAAGTTTTTAAGGTATTGACGTTGCTAATGATGTTTCTTTGGCTGAGTTTTTGCTTAAGCTAATAGCACTGCATTTGTTGCATTTACAATTAGTAAGAAGTGGTTCATATGAGCAAATCAAGGAAGAGTTTGCTGGTCTGCACTGTGTGTTTTGTGAGCACAGCCCCTTGGTTTCTGCTGTGGAGGGGTGTCTGTGGCCTGCAGGAAGTGCAGGCAGCGTGTCTGTGCAGAATTGGGCACATAAAGAACTGTAGGCTCTGTGAAATTCATTTTTACACTGCTGTTCAACCAGGTCTTGTGTTGATACGTGTTCTTTAACTGCTGTCTGACTGGTGAGGTTGTAATTTAGTTACTGGGTTAGATTTCTCTTGTAGTTTGGAATAAGTGTGATAGAAATAGTTACCAAGAGTAGAGATACTTTCTGAGGCAAGGAATTATGCTGCTCTTCAGATGTGATTAAAAGCTCTTGGCTTCATGTAGCTTGGAGCTGTTACTTCAAATAAGAATAATCTGCATGGATTGCTTCTGTTGCTTCATCTGCAAAATTCAGACAGTTACAGTCTACTTTCCATTCTTTTCTCTTTCTTTCTTTCTTTCTTTCTTTCTTTCTTTCTTTCTTTCTTTCTTTCTTTCTTTCTTTCTTCCTTNCTTTCTTTCCTTCCCTCTTTCCCTCTTTCTCTCTCTTTCTTTCTCTCTTTCTTTCTCTCTTTCTTTCTCTCTCTCTCTTTCTCTCTTTCTGTCCTTCTTCTTTCTTGTCTTCTGTACTAGCACCCTTATTTTAGGGGAATTCTGAGCCCCTGGCTTGTTTTAGATCACATTGGATACAGTTTCACCGTGTCTCACCCAGCACTTCTTTATCAGGGAGTGCACTATGTGTCCAGGTGCTTTAAATCATTCTTAAAAAAGAAAATTGTTTTTTTAATTCCTTGATAGACATTGCTCTCATTAAAGCCATTTCGTATTTGTGTATTTTGTACTCCTGACATTTTCTATAAGCAACTCTCTCTTAAAAAGTCAATGTACATGTGAGATTGGAATGTAATTTCATATTCGTGTCAGCTTCCTTAAATTTAAATAAGGATGAATATATGCACAGCTATCACTATCACAGGCTTGATAGACCTTTCATCAGTCTGTTCTTCGTCTGCATTCTTTTATGTGCCTTTAGAAGATGTGTTTCAAAATGATGCACATAGAACAGTCCTGTTCTGCTGTTTGAGTCTTATTTTCAAAAATAAGTTAATAAATACAGTAATTTTCTTACATTAAAATCCTGTCATTACTGAAACACACTTAATTTCAAGATGCTTTGTATGTAAGTGAGAAATTTGTCTCCAAGTGTTTGATATAAGCTGAACAGCCTTCAGAATTTAACTGAAGAAAATTATTTTTGGTTTTGATATATGAAAATGCTGTTGACTTATGAAAATACCACACAAGTTTGGAATATTCCTGAGGCACGATTGGAAAATCAACAACTCCACATTGGGACTGTGGCTGTTAGAGCATCTTGTGTTTCACTGTTTGGGGGAGGGTTTCTTTGCACACAGTATTTGATTTCTACTTGTTGTTAAGATAATTTGCTTTCTTTCAGAATGCAGGGACATTCTGCTTCCTGTGATTACAAAAGAGCTGAGGGAATTGCTGGAAGTGAAGGAGGATCAGCAGCTCCAGGCCCAGGCCCAGGAGAGGAAGTACTGTGTTGAATTACTTAACAGCATCCTGGAAGTTCTGAGCTGTCAAGACCCTGTGAGTATTGATGATGATGTAGAGAGTCCAAGTCTGTAGAAAGCCTGAGCTGATTAGGAAGTAAATTATTGATGATGATTAATCTCTTTCAGATATTTTATACAAGTCAGTGGCAAATTGAACTTTTCTCCTATTTTTCATAAACTTAAACCAAAGAGCAGCTGAGGTATAAAAGATTAATGCTGACTTCTGAGTAACCTGATCCAGTTGAAGATGTCTCTGCTCATTGTGGGGGCTGGACTACATGACCTTTCAAGGTCCCTTCCAACCATAACTTTTTGATTGTTCTGTAATTATTTTAATTATTCAGAATAAATTTCAAATTTCATCTTGCTCCTTTCATAAAAACCCCTGTAGTTTCTGAAACAAATGCTTTTCACTGTACAAATGTTGTTGGGTACGGTTTCTGCTTTCAGCAATGTCTGGGCAAAACAGATTATTCTTTCCTGTATTTCACTTGGAGACTGTAGTTTCTTTCTCAGACTTCTGAAATTTTGGAACAGTGAAATTTTCATCTGGCTGGCTCTTTTTTTTTCCTCTTTTGAGAGAATATTGTATTGACTTTTTAGTCCCTCCCTTTTTAATGAGCAGTGGGTTATTCAATGAAGCTTCTCAATAATTTGAGGAATTTATTCTGAGAAAACCTCCTAATTAATTACGTTAGGAAAGCTGTAAGTTCTCCTGTGAATATGTGCTGATTTTTCCTCAACTGTAGTTCTCTGATACATGTGTTGAAACTTTGCAGACTTTGGATTAAGGCAAGTTGTCATTTTAGGAGTTTTTCACTGTGACTCCTTGGATCATTTCCTAGTAAATGAAATCATTCCAGCATATATCTTGATTTCATAAAAATCTTTGATGCTGCAGAGGCTTTTCAGTTTGCACGGGGCAATCTTCCCATGTGGATTATGAGCTATTTGCCTCATTGGTTTAGACTTGAGCAGTTCAGAAGGGATTGATCCGAGGGGACACCAAAGAGGTGTTGGAACATTATGAATTTGAAATGTAATTCTTAAGGGAAATGGTGAAAGCATGAAAGGGCAAAAATTGGAGTTATCATGTCATAAGTCTATAAAGCAAAGTAACCAGTTTTGTTACTGTATCCTTTAAAAGGTAAAACACAATTGTAGAGCATGATGGAGTAATACTTTCTCTGTGTGTACCACCGAAATGAAGTCTGTTTTTGAATTTAACAGTTGCTGTCCATAGCAGCAGTTGCTGACATGTCAAAGACTCATAAAGGCCTACTGAAAATATGGGTTTGTAGCTCATCTTTATGTGAGTGAGAACATTATGCAGAACAGCAGAAGAATTGCTGAGAATTTAAAACACTTTCATTAAAAAGAAATATATTGACATTTGTTCGACAGAAGTGGCATTTCTGCAATCATTTCTTTCAAGGAAGGTAAACTGGAGATTCTCTGTGAGATGTTTGGGTCACAGTTATCTCCAGATTGTGCTTGCAGTGAGTACTGCTGTGTTTCTGATATGAGGAAAAAGCCCCTTGGGGTAGATTTGAATCCAGCAGTGCTGTCAGAACATGCTGAGCCCTCTGGAGGCATCGTATTCCTGAGTCTAAGAAATGTTGGAGAATAGTTGGGATATCAACAAAAGAACCAGAGGCTTCTGCTGCAGAAAGTCCATACCCTGGCCTGCCTCTGGAAATACAACTGCTGGTCAGAGAAAATACAGATTTTAGAGTATATTCAGCGTGTGTCGTTAACTGTAACACTGGGCTTTGTAACCACAACAGCAAATGTGTGGCCATCACTCGGAGCTTTTTCTTTCCTTGACAGAGGAATCCATGGGTTAAGAGCTCGTTTTTTAACCAAACACTGATCCTGCTTGGGTACTAAAAATCTGCTCTTGAGATGCCTTATCTGAGGGAGGAAAATGGAGCAAAGGGAGGGAGCACAGCAGCATCCAAGGATCACACAGCCATTTGTCTTTGAGAGCCACTACAGATTTCTCTGGAGTATAACACATGTTCATTTCCCAGCTAAAGTGAGAAATCTTGTTTCAAGGCTGTGCTTTCCTTGCAGCAGCAAACACTTTGTAAGCTGTAGGCAAATGGAAGGGTTCCCATAAGTCCAAGTTTTTGTTTAGGCAGTGTCCTTCAGGATGCCTTTATTCAGTGTCATCTAGATACAGACAACTGGTTTGGTAATGAACCAAATTATTTCAGCTGGGATTACTCTTGAATCTTAAGATGAATGCAGTTTTCTATTCAACTATTTCTTAGCCTCTTTGTAAGAAAATGAATGGTTTCACCTGCTGGAGGAGAATGTGTAGGCCTTTAGTAGCAGAATCACATTACAATATTAATAACACCAACATCTTGTCCCTATTTCTTCTGATTTTTCCATCTCAGTAGAGAAACCTGGTTTCAGACTAGTATTCAAAACTTTTTGGAAACTTCACTTTGATATTTTTGCATTGCGTTTATTCTGTGGAAGTCACCAGAAATAGAATGCACACAAAGGACAGGGAAGAAAAAACAGCAGCAGTTGTTCTGTTTCGTGTGGTGAAAATTTATACTGTGAGGTGATCTTTGAAGTTGTTACAGAATTTTTGAAGAATGCATTTTCTTTGTCAAAGGAAAAGATATTTTGATATTACCAGCTCTGCTGTACTCTTTTGCCTCACATTGTTTAGCAAGTGGGAACATGGGAATCATCAGACCCTTGTGTTCAAATGCTGTTTTCTGCAGCTGCTGCCTCACTGCTGGGTTCTGCAGGTAGCCAGTGTGTTGCTAAAAACTCTTTTTTTGTGTAGTGTTTGAGTGTTTATTTTTACGACTAGACAGTCACTGTTGGGCATCTCAGTGAGATGCTTAGGTTTGATTTTAAGTTTCCTCTCCAGCAAACAACTTTTGGGCATAAATGGCATTGTTTTGATTTAATCATGTCTAAAATTAGATTCGTAGCTTGAGTCTGTGCTTCAAGCACCTGTGAAATACAGTTAAATCTCAGAACTGCAAGTAAGTCATTGATGAAGGTCATGGTGAAATCAGTGACTACTTGTTTCTGTGTTAATTAAAACCCCTTCCTTTTTCCCTCTTTACAACACTTTTTCATGCAATATCACAGTCCTTCATGAGGTGACTTTATCTCTAATCTGACCTATATCTTATGTTTTAATATTTACTGAATCAGAACAATTTTTTATTTATAGTGCCCACAAAATTAAATGTAATGGTAAATGTTTTCTCTTGCAATCTACAGTGAAATCCTGGCTGAGACTGCAAATGCAAGAGAGAGGAAGAATCTTTTCCTGTTCTGTGCATTGTCAGTAATTGGAAGCGCTTGCATTTTAAGCTGTTTAGCAAACGCCAGTAAACAAGCCTGGAAGAGTTTTAAAATTGTAAAGAAATTTTTTAAGCCTAACTTGTGGCTTAACATTTGCTTAACTTATGGCAGATTTTAAGGCTTTAGCAAAAGAGAATTTCAAAGGAATGTGGTCAGGAATACTGCATGTTCTTTCAGGGCCAATTACCTTAAAGTCTTCTGAGGAGACTTTTCAGCCAGAACAATGCAGGATTATGAACTATGGTTTAAAAAAGAAATTGTTATCCTTTTCTATGTGCCTTTACTTCTATGTGCATCAACGAGGGAATGCAAGTTACAGAACTGGGTGCACCAGAGTGTTATCACACAGGATCTGCTTGGGGTAGAGTTCACATCCTCTGTGGCTGCCCACAGAGTGCCATGTTTTAGGTCTGGGACCAAAGCAGCGCTGATAAGGCAGCAGTGAAGTTTTTGGTTTTGCTGAGCAGGGTTTGCACGGTGCCAAGGCCTCCTGTGTTTCTCACTGAGCCCACGCCAGGGAGGAGGGCAGAGCTGGGTGAGGTTTGGGAGGAGGGACAGCTGAAATGAGTCGGCAGAAGTGTTTCCAAGGGATATCTCGAGCACAGGTTGTGTGACACTGGAATTCCCAAGCAGCCATCCCGTGAATCCCTGTTTGCCACTGTCCAAACAAAAGGATGCTCCATCAGAATCTGAAGTGCAGGGTTGACTCTGAAACAACAGAATTGTTTTTCTGTCCCGATCCTGTAGTAGTTTAAATAGGAGATGAAAGCTACACCAAACACTATCTGCTTTTCCCCAGCGCAGGTATTTTTGAAAGAGAGTGAAATTTTGTTTGGTTTGGATTTTCTGTTAACTGATCTGTGTGCCAATATCCAGCCCAGCAAGGAACCTGAAGGTGTTTGAGTTCTGGGAGAACACTCCCTCCTGCTGCCCTGCCTGCAGAGCATGAACCCTGAGTTTTCCATGCCTTGGTCACCCAGAAAATCTTTTCAACAGGGAAGACAAACATTTTTGATCACCATATTTAATTAAATGGAATAATACAATTCATGTAAAATCTTATGCTTAATCAATGGACTGAAAGCAAATGATGGTGGGTTTTCCCAGGTCATCCTTGCGAAGAGAAATAAGATCTGAAAAAGCACATTGCAGTGGGTTGTTAGACTATCTTCTGAAGCTGGAATCTGTAAGATAAAATAAAAGCTGAAATCTCATGTATTGACAATGTGTGAAAACAGTTTTTGTTAATTTAGCAATGTCAGTATTGAATGCCTAATTGTTTCTTAGATTATCAAGAAGAAAGAGAGTCTCAGTTTCATGAAGAAACCACTTTATTTCATTTGCTAATGTTTCTCTGAAAATTCAAAGGTCTAGCAGAAAATAACCTTTGTGTGCTTGAGCACAGGTAATAGTCCTTCCAGGAGAGGTTCGTTATGTGCTACTTGTGAATTAAGAATAGAGCTCGTCTTTAACGATGGAGTCAGGGCTAAATGTTAAAACTCATTATGCAATGTTCTGAACTGTTACTAATTATGGTATAGCACATACTGAAATGTGAAGTTACATTATATGAGCTCTCATTTTTGAATTATGAAAAAAAGGGAAACTAATGAACAAATTACATCCCTGTGCTAAGTGCTACTACAAAGTTTATCAGTTTTGGCTGTTGATATTATTTTTTTTAATTATAATGGTAAACAATGTTATAAAAATAATAACAAACGTGTCTTCTGTGCAGCCACTCTCAAGTGTAGTCTTGTTATAAACATAGGACTGTACCAGAGAAAGTGAAATTTTAAAGAAGGAAACCCCAAACACACATGAATTATTCTGTGACTCCATTGTTCATTTATAGAATATAACAACTTCTGAAATGCTGTGACAGGTGAGGAGATCACTCAGGCTTGAGTGTGTCATAGTGAAAGGATACAGAGCACTAAATGGTAACAGTAAATAAATTGCCAGATGTGAGGAAGGTCCCTGTTACCAGGTGTGTGGCCTGACCTAGAGCAATCAGAATAGGAGAAAGGAAAAGGAGAAAACATTGGCTGACTCAGAGGAAAAACAGAAGCTGAAGCAGTTTCTCCTGGGATGGTATTGGGGCTTAGCTGCCTAAAACATTATTAAGAACTCGCCATGGCTTCTGTACTCGTGGTGTTCTTTCCATAAAATGTCTGACGTTAAATAAGGGTCTTGGTGTAAGCTAAATATCCTTTTCTACTAGAAATTTGTTTAGACTTTTTTTTCCTTGTTGCATGCTGGCTTCCCAAGTTGTCTAGTGATCAGAGGAAGGTCAGTGAAACTGGTGAACAGGTTTTTCCCATTTGCTCAGGGTTTTAAAATAAAAACTCGGATGTCCTTCAGGCAACAAGAGCAGTATTTGGGCTGATGGTGTCCAGTTTGTGCCCTCCCAGAGCAGCTCGGGTAAACAAAGACAACTTTCTCCTTTAATAACTCTGTGTTTGTGCCTGCTAGCTGAGAATATTCCTGAGCTCCAGCCTGCCCCAGAGCACAGACAGACGTGGGCAGCTGTGAGACAATTTGCCTCAAATCAACTGTACCAGGGTTAAGCTACACTCTACTCAGTTAGGGGAGAGCAGGAGTCCCTTAAGTGAGAGATGGGAAGTGACTTCTTGAAACAAAAACCAGTTGTGGAGTGGATTGGGCTGAAATTGGACCGAAATTGGACAGGAGTATTCCACTGAAATTGCTGCAACTGAGGAGCAGTGTGAGCAAGAAGAATTAGTGCTGCTCTTTCAATAGGGCTGTGATATTGTACAACTTGAACTGTCAAAATGGAAATAATTGGTTTCTTCTTCCTTTTAAAAGAGATATGATTTTAATATCAAAACTCTGCTTTTTTCATTTGCAGGCTTCAACTTATCACCATATTCAAGAAATAATGGTGCAGTTACTACGCACAGTGAACAGAACTGTTATTACAATGGGACGAGATCCATTAATTGTGAGTAATATTTTAATGCATTTTCAATGCTTTGAAACTCATTTCATAGTTATCCTGGAAAAAATGCAAATATAGTATTTGTGGAGTCCTTGTGAATTATTTTTTTTAATTTAAAAAGTCTCAATCTTTACTCTTTTTTTACTCAGCTGTGACACTCTAGTCAGTCTTTTGAAGTGCAGTTGTGAGATTTGAACAGTCTTTAAGAGATCAAATGATAAATAGAAAGTTAATTGATATTTTCAAAAAAAGAAGAAAGTTTTTCAAACATGCATAAAGGACATGGTTTAAGACATTGAAAAGAGGATTTCTACTAATCTAAAGTGAAATTGTCTGAGTAAAACTACAAAAGATATATCTGGACATGTGCTGGCACAGAACACTCTCCTGAGATTTTTTGTGTGGATGTTCCATGATTTAAGAGTTGTATTTGAGGATAGATTCTGCGATTTATTCAGATTCAAGTACACACTCCTGGGTGCTCCTCTGGATTTAGACTATTTGTGAGAATTCAAGGAATTCACTGGGAGTTCAGAGCTTGCCTTTCAGACCATGCACTTATGGGAAGATGTTTTTTAATGGTTTGTCTTTGGAGATTTATTTTACTCTGCAAAATCACAGCATCATTTACTTGATGATTTTGGCCACAAGAGGTGCATTATGTGCCTTTTAAAATGTCCTGCGTTTCCCTGTTTATTTCTGTTGGAAAAGAACAGTTTTAGATCATTGCCAGCCAGAGCATGTGTGCCTCCTAATGATTCCTCTCCTAATAATGGAGGAGACTAATTGAGTTCCTCAGAGGAAATATTTGCCAGTGGTTGCTTTGAACTCCCTGGTGGTGCATCTGCGAGTTTGAGACACCGTGGTAGCTGTTTGAGCTCCAGGCTGTTGTTGTTGGTGTGGAACCCTCGGGCACATCCATGGGCAGGACAGAAAATGGTTTGGGATGAAGGCCAGCGACCCTTTCAGTTCTCTAGAGTGTTTGGAAATTCTTTCTGTGCAAGGAAAGCACGATGTGAGCGTTGTGCATGACCTGACCAGTCTGTTAAGGAGCATTTCTGGGTACAAACAGCCAACGAAGAATCAAAGTGAAGCTGTCGTAATCCTGCATAAAAGATCCATTAGGAAACCAGTAGGAAACAAGCTGGTTACAGTCAATGGAAATGGCTTGGAAAATCTGTTTCTTCTTCTTTTTTTTCCTCTCCCATCTTACTGTAATTTCTTCAGCCGTTTTAACCTGAAAAGAACAAATTCAGTGTGAATTTTGAAATGCAGTTGTCTTGCTTCTAATTATTTTCATGAGCACCTATGAATATGTGTATATTGGGAATTTTAGGGGTTTTTCAAAGCAGAATTCCAATAAATTGCTACATTTTCTACAGCTGAGGCAACACCTCTCAACAGAATATCCTTTTACATGCAAATAAATTGTTATTAATGAACAAAAAAAGTCTTTTGTATCCAGAAAGAACTGGCAAAAGAAGCTTTTTCCATGCTCTGTGTGCTACTTTAGTTCACCAAGGTAATTTTCAGGTTTGCTTTAATACATTTGAGAGGGTCAAACTTGCTGTGGAGGCCCGAATGCTTGGTCTTTTCAAGGAGGTGGTGGTAGTCAAGAATTATGTCCTGGAGAATGCTCAGGTGAGTTCAGGCTGCTGAAATGTGGTGAACTCTGCACGTGCAGGTGGGACACGTGGAATTGCTGCAGCTGGGCTGTGCAGCTGAGGTTATCCAGGTATTAGTGACATTTAAAATGGGGCCAAATCTATCACTTCAGGAGGACAGAAGGTTGCTCTTCAGATTCTTAAATCTCTTACTGTGTTTGTGAACATTGCAAGTATTTTTATTAACTTGTGCAGTGTAATTTTCTAGAACTTGAAAATGCTGTGGACAGTAATGCTAACACTGATTTATACTGATAAAAACAATGGTTACAATTTACCAGACCTGTGATTCCTTGCACGTTTAAATGCCTTGCACCTGACAGATAACTGGATTTGATTTACCTGAGGGGATTTTTTGCTTTCTGACAGGGATAAGCAGGTTAATTTTCCTATTCAGGTGCTCTTTTCACAATCTCCTAGCTTGTTGGCAGAGATTTGGGTTTGCAGTTGCCTGGATCTTTTCTTGCTGCGATGCCAGTTGAAGGGAAAGGGAAAGGGAGGGTTCTGCCTTGGGCTTAGCTGGTAAGTGCCTGCTGGGAGCTGTGTTCGTGTAATTACTGAGAAGAGTCAGGCTCAGAGAGAAATAATCTCCCCAGGAGAAGGAGAAGGAGGTGGTGGTGGGGAGGTAATTTGGCTCTCTGCAGCTCCTGCAGGGAAGACTTAGTTAAATGCCATTCTTGCCTTCATTGTGGTGTTTTAGCAGCTGAAGGCTTTAACAGCTGCTTGGTTGTTTTCCACTCTTAAAACCCCACAAAATCTTGACTGTTTGTAGTTGTAGAAGTGCTTCTACAGTTGTGGTGAAGAGGGACAAGTTTGTCTGAAACTGGGTATTCAAGCTTTACCTTGAATACTTCATGGAATTTAGACTTTTAGTTAAAGGTCATTGTCATGCAGTGAAGTCCTGCTGCAGGAATTATAGAAGTCAAATTTATAAACTGTGTAGAACACAGAAATACTTGTTTTCAGTCTTGGCTTGGTTAGCTAAATAGAAATATCATAAATCCACCATATGCACCTTAAAGGTTTCCTTTAGTACTTCCAAACTTGATTTGCTCACAATATCAGTTTAACAGGATGAAATAAGTGTAGCTATGCTACATAGAGAAGTTTTTAGACAGTATTTATATATAAAATTGTACAAATAACACTTTGCAAAAAAAAAAATCTGTGAACTCTATTAAGCAAAGCTACTCTAGAGCAGATAACGATCACAGAAACTATTTGCAGAGCTGCCATGGTTGGAGAATTTTATATGTTTAAATATACTCATGGTCTAGCTAAAAGCTGCAGCTTCTTTGTTTGGTATTCAAGCTGACATCCTTGCTCCACCTGGGAATGCTGCAGAATGATTCCATGACATGCCTGTTAGTTTTCCATTTATTTTTCTTTTCCCAAAGAAAAGCTGTTCACTTTCTTTGTGATCTAAAAAGGATCCTTGTGATCCTTGTGATCCTTTGTCTTGTTTATTATTAATTGACTCCTGAAACCTAATAAAAATATCTCATTTTATTGCAAAAGATAGCATCACATTTAAAGGGCCTAGAAATATACAAAATGTACATTAGAGATTAAATGCAATTAGGAAGATGTTGTGTGTCTGTGCTGGCAGGATTGTTATAGAGCATGGAACCATCAGAAGCCCTACATGAGAGGAATCAGTATTTTATTCATACATTTTTAATTTTTAAAGAAAGTCAGTTTGACTCCATCAAACAACAATTTCAAATACAGTAATTTTGGAATATACTGCGTTCTGTGCAATGTTTTATATATAGCATATATCATTTAAATATATATTTCTCAGAAGCCCACAATATTTTTGTAATCAAGTGCTGTCAAGTAGCTGTGGTTTGGGTTTTTTTGACAACTTCTAGGGGGGCTGTGAGTTATTTTCCAATTTTATTTAAGAATGTGTTTGTATTTCCAACATTTCTTTCCTACTCTGGGAGCTGGTTTTAGGGATTAGGCCATAATTTTTGAAACCAGGGAAATTTTTTGTAGTCAGTACTTCTTTCTTCCAACAATCTACCAATTTTTACTGCTCTTCCAATCTTGACACCATAAATTGCTTAGTGTGTATCTGGTTATTTTTTATTTCCTATAGGAATTAATAATGAATTACTAAAATATTTTTAAAATATTAAAAATAAAACAAACCCCAATCCTTTCATATTATATTTTCATCTAGCCAAGATCCTCCAATTACGTGTTACAAAGCTCTTAAATTTTAATTATTTTATGTTGTTAAGATATATACATTTTAAAATCTGGGCAAAGCCACAGCTAAGCAGCGTTATCCTGTTCCTGTTCCTGGTGCATTCACAACTGACACTTCCCACCATCACCTTTTAGTGGGGAAAAGCCTTTTGTTCCAACGTTCTCTCTCAAGTTCGATGTAGAAACCCTTTTGAGTGTCGAGCACTGTGGGAATGACTGGAGGTAAAAACTCCTTGCAGCCTTCCTGAAGGAAAGAGCTTTCACAGCACCTGAATTTCACGTTTTCTGTCAAGGAAAACAGATGCCTTGAAGGGGCTGAGTTTGAAACCTCTGAGCAGAGGGGAGGCTGAGAGAGAAGTGGATGTTGCTGCGTGGCAGCAGTGGGAGCTGGGGCTGGCCTGGAAACCTCCAGTGCTTCCCTGCTGCTCTTCCAGAGGTCACAGCCAGGATTTCATGTCCATACGTGGATGATCCAGACTTTACTGGCTGAGAGGGAACTCAAAAAAAAACCAGCTCAGGAATCTGGAAAACAGGAGCTAATTGTGACTGGGAGATTAAGGATTAAAAATTGGACCTTTTAACGTCTGAATTGCGTCAAGCTCAGATGTTAAAATATGAAACCTGTAAGCACTTAAATCAGTGTATTTCAGATTGTTAGGAGTATTGATGTTTCTTCAGGTCATAAGAAAGACTTAGAGCCTTACTTGTAAATACCTTTGGTTGGACTTTCTTAAAGTAAAAACAGTATTTCTGTTCTTGCACAGTTCTCCTGACTCCAGGGATTGATTGGTGCTATGTGGTGAACCAAAGTGCTGTGGTTTGTTTAAATTAAATCATCTGGATCCTTGCAAAATAGGTTGAAGGCATCATATGCATTATGTGGGCGAACCCAAAATCAGATAGCTTAGAATGAGTGGTTTTTGTGCTTAACAACAAAAAGAAAGGCAAAAAGATTGCTTTTGTATCATAAATTGTTAAAAATCCGTTCAATACAGAAAAAAACTTGCTGGTTTTACTATTGCTAAAGCTCTTGGTGTTGCTTATTTTTATGCTTCACTGCAGGGGATATTGGTCTTAAAATGTTATTTTAACACACAAGAATAATTTATAAACTAATAAATCCTTCACTGCAGCAAGTATAGAGACTAATGCAAAAAAGGAATGCTCCTGGCACAGCAGCACAAGCAGTGCATGTATTTGAGTGTAACAGTGACGTGTCGTGATGTAGTCATTGAATTCTTACCTTTTTTATAACCACAACCTATTATTGAAGAGCTTTTCCGTCTCACTAAAGGTATCTAAAGACATGTTAGTGAAAATTAATTTCCTTCTGAGGAGCCTCTAAAACAGCAACAGTTTTGTACCTGTCTTTTCTGTCCTAACTGAAATTAACATGGAAATGTTTTTTAAGTGTCAGTCCTTTAGAATTTTGATCAATTAAGCCATGGCATGTTGCATACTTTCTTCTAAAAGATTAGTTTCATAAAGAAATTAGTTCTTCCAGACAAAATTCTTCTGTGCAAAATTGTTTTTAATGTATTTTCAAATGTGTAATTAACCCTAAGAATTCAAGGAACACAGAAGCGTACAAAAAGTGTACAGACATTTAAAACTAACATTGCACAATTAATACAGGATGACTTAGAAAAATAAGATGCAGGGATTAATCTATGGAATACCCTGAACCAGAGCCACTTCTACGAAAAGGTCTGCAGTGCATTCCACTGAACTTGCTTTGGAAAACCTTTTTCCCCCTGCCCCCATATGAAAGGTGACCATGTTTTCATGAGTAAAATAACAGTATCACCAATCATAAACTGGGTTCCATTGGCACACCCTGTGCTAATGGTAACTTGAGTGCTTCTGGAGGAAAGAAGTAGCTGCATTGACATTTGATAAAATCTTTTCAGCATATATAATTTTCTCGTGTAATACAGATCAGTTTACTAAATATTATTTTTATGTTCAATTTTTTATCATATAATAATTTACATCTTAAGGCAAAAAAAAAATATCTTGGGATATTTTGGTACAGCAATACACGTCTTAAATGGACAGACCGGGCAAGTGATTCAGTAAGATGGTAGCCAAAATAGTTATTCCTCTTTATCCAGCAATTGTGTGATGACTTGTGAGGGATCTTGTCCAGTTTTAGGCTTCCAGGAATATGAAAGACATCAGCTTACTGAAGAGACACCACCAGGATGGCTGTGGCTGCAGCATGGGAGATGAGAGGCAGTGAAAACTGGATTTGTTCAGTCTTTGAGAAGTCAGAACTTAGGAGAGAGGTCTCATTATCCATGAGAGTTGCTCTTCTTGAAGGTGTACTTGGGCAGAGCGAGATGTAATGGACACGAGTTAGAATGCAGGAAATTCAGATTAGATGTTGGGAATAAACCTGGAACAGCCTGCCCCAAGGAGCTGAGGATTCTTGTCTTTGGAGATACTCACAACTCAAATTCACTGAGCTGGACCTTGCTTGAGCAGGGGTTTAAGATGAGAGTTACTGTGACATTCTCTTGTTTTACAACTCCCCAGTTCTTTTCAGAGAAGTCCATTAAATGGCTGAAACTTCTAAATGGTGGCTTTTTATAATGGACAAATAAAAGCATAGAGTAAAACTTAACCTGAAATTCTTTTTTTGTTGTTCAATATTAGATGACAGCAGCAAAAATATTTCAGTGGGGATGTGAAATAATTATGGTTGTCTCCTTTGAGGAGAGATTTGTTTGAACAACTTAGGTTTCCCTGAATTTGTTCTCGATGGTGTGGTTTGTTCAAAGCTCGATGAATTTTTTTCCTTTTAGTCCATGTTGCTTATAAATGGGAAATGAAGGCTGTGTGACATGCTTAGCTTTGTCTACCATTGTTTTTTAAAGTAGAGATTTAAACCTTGTTATTTCTGGAAAGTTGAAAAAAAGGTCTTTACAAAGCATATGAAAGTGTCCTTGGCAAAAAATGAGAACTTCCTTTTGAAAGAAACGATTTCTTTTCTTGAAAATAGTATCTTCATGCACCTTTATTCAGTGAGCTGATTTAATTAAATTCAATTATTTTGATTTTCAGATACTCTAATTAAACATTCTTAACCTTTGTGATTTCATAATAGCACATTTTCAGGCGTGTGCTCTCAAGCTCTTTCTGTTTTAGTGTCTTTTAAAAGGATGCATGAGGAAGTCAAATCCACCAGAAGCATTTTCTTTTCACCTTTTTTGTTTTTCTCCTTAACTCCTTTTTCTCGGGAGCTGGAGGATCAGGCGGCGGCTTCTGAGGTGAAGCTGATGCTGGATTTTGCTCTGCATTGTCCAGTGTTTTCAAAATCTGATGAAATCTTCCTTCTTGTTGTCTGAAGTCATATTCTACACTATGGAAAAACATGGAGAGACCTGTGTTAGTTAGTGAGAAATTCCCTCTCTAAAGAACACGTGGAAAGGCTGCTTCCCTCATCAGAATAACTTGGTGTTATCCAGTGATACAGCCTGGGGTGAACACAAGGAGTTTAGGGGTTGCTCCTTTGAAAATAAATTCACCTCCTAATTTTTGGGGGTTTTTTTGGTGGTTTTTTTGGTGGGGTTTTTTTTGTGTGTGTGTTTTTTGGGGATTTTTTGTTTTGTTTTGTTGGTTTTTTTGTGGGTTTTGTTGTTGTTGTTTGTTGGTTTTCTGGTGGGTTTTTTGAGTGATAACTTTTACTTCATAGGAATTAAGAATTCCAACATTGTGCCCAAAGCGATGGGACAAAAATCAAGGGAGATAAAATGAAAATGTGCTAGGATGACCTTTCAATGCATTTTGTTCAAAGGTCAGATTTTGATACCGTGATCAAACACTCATGTGCTGGTAATTAAAAACTCTCACGTGCTTAACTTTGTTAAATGTGAATGTCTCCCACTAGAACACAGGCTAGGAACAAAAATATATGAAATTAAGCCAATATGTAAGTCTTTGAGATAAGTGGTGTTAGTTAACAGGAAAGTAGAACTCATTCCTTCCTTTGAAACCCCTAATTATTATTGGTGTCAAACAAGAGTCAAGATGTTAATTAGATAACAGCAGATGAGTGCATAGAAATAAATGTAAGGTTCAAAAGAGTCAGTGTGGACAGGGATTAAGCAGTATTGTATGAATTTTTCCTTATTTCAGTCATCTTTTCTGGGCAGGACAGTGAGTTGTATCAGCCGTGTCTGCTGTGAAGGTTTTAGGGGAGAGTAGAAAGGTTGGTTTTGCCANTGTGTCTGCTGTGAAGGTTTTAGGAGGTTTTAGGGGAGAGTAGAAAGGTTGGTTTTGCCATAATGGGAGGTAAAGAGCATCATCTGAGGGGGGTTAGGGTGTCACTTCAAGGCCCTGAAGCTGATTTTGGCACTGATCTGAAGAAATCTGTAAAGTTAGTAAATGGGCAAATCCATAAACACTTTTAATTGTGAGTATGTTTATGTAGAATCCATAAGCGTCATTAATTAGCATGTTAAAATTAACTAGAAGATTGTTTCCCTCAATTCATGTGTTTTTCATTAAATAATATAACTCAACGGGTAAAAAGAAAGGAGGAGGATTATTTGCATTTAGAAAAGAGTAGAAGGAGCTCTTGAACAAGAAGCAATGCATAATAAATACAAAAAAAGCAGAAGGAAGTGGTATAAAATCAGTGCCTCTTGCATTTTGTCAGCTTATTATTAAAACTGCAACTTAATACCTTTCAGTATTCACAGACCATGGGTGCTGGAGAATGAAATGTTGGGTTTATAGAATGCGTAAGGGTTGCATCTGCTCGTGTTCCTTTTTCCTGCCCTTCTTCAGAGATTTTAGTTTAATGTTGGAGAGATCATCTCCAGAGGCATGGGGTCAATTCAGTCTCCATTTAATACTGCCCGTGATAGCTGGTTTTGGTTGCTGCTTGTGTTTGTTTATTACAATACAAACATTTCTATTACATGATCTAGATGGAAAATGCCAAGCCCGGAATCCCTGCTGGGTAGTTAATAAAGCCAAATTTACAGTCACCGTTAGGCTGAAAAGCTCTTTATTACTTTAGTGATCAGTGTAATCCACAGGGGGATTTCTGTGAGATTAATGCGTTGTTTGACTCGGGCACTGTGTGTGATAAAGATGGTTCAGTGACAGCGACCCAGCCCTCCATGGGCAGAGTTTGCATCAGCGAGGAGTTAGGTTCTTCAAGAGCAGGAAAACTGGGAGCAAGATAAAACTCTTGGTTTTATAATCACAGCTCTGATGCTGTCTTAGGGGAAAATACCTGCATGGACATTTCAGGCCACATAAAACACAGGAACTGCATGTGTTTGTCTGGAGCAAACACTGCCAACAATCGCTTCTTTCAGAATATTGTCTAATGAACTTCAAATATTAATCACTCAGAATGCTTTTTTCATGACCACATCCTGTGCAACACCTCTGTAAATCAGAACCTGCTCTTTCCTTACTGTCTCCTGTTTGTCTCTTTAAAGTAGAAAGTTTTTAGAGCACCTGTGTTCTGTACATGTTCTATTAATCATTGCACACGGAGCCTCCAGGCACCATTATTGTTGCAAACTACCTGGTAAATCAAAAAACCCCTGGATGTTTTCTTGCTTCCTCTGTTTTTCCCTCTGAATGATGGTGCCTGTTGTTCAGGATCTTTCCTGAACTGAAGCCATGTAAACTTAAAAACACAGGGTATTTTTCAGAAGAGAGAAGGCATCCTGTGGTTTGTATACAAATTCTAGAGAGTGACCTGTTCATGTCTTGTCCCATAAAACACACAGAGATTATTTGTTCAGAGACCGTGATCAAGCAAAGGAAATCTGGTTTGTCCTGCATCTTCTTTTTTTTTCTTTTTATGGGTACAGTCTGTGCTCTTGGATAAGTCATTTAACATCCCAGAGTATCCAGGGGTCTGTGAAGAAGACCTTGAAAATTGCCTCAGAGGAGCTGTAGTGTTTAATTTGTGACATGTTAATTACTTGGAAATTTCACTACCAGGAGTTTAGGCCATCAGTATGGGACTGAGTTGTGTGTTGGACAATAGGTTCCAGTGCTGTGTGTAGTTTATTAAGCTCTTTACTAAATTTAGCTCATGCAGAACTTGCAGTGTGAAAAAACCACTTCCATGTGAGTATTTTCTATTAATTATTTCCATTAAAAAATTAAAGTTATAGTGATTACAAACTGTTGAGGATAATTGTCTGCCATGTTCTTTGAAATGAGGGAAAAGGCTTCAACCTCAAAGAGAAATTCTCTTACCCTTTATTTTTGTAAATGTAATCAAGTAACCCAAGGTGTGGTTTTTCTGCCTCGTAACTGAGCTTGCAGAGATGAGATAATGTCTTGATAAAATCCCTTGCTGAGTGGACAAGCTACATGTGCAGCCCATGACTTTGTACCCTTTCTGGCCATAAGAGCTTAGCATAAACTGCACTTTAAATTGGAAGTAGCTTACACTCAAATTGCACTCTCTGAAATTAATAACAGCTGAGGTGAAAACTGTGGGAATGTTGGGGTTTTTTTGCATGTTAACATGAACTGGAGCTGTAGCTCACTGGCATTCAGAGGACTGAGAGTTTATCTTTTCCAAGATCTAAAATTATTACAGAAACTCTAGCTTTAAAAAGGTAGCACACAGAGGAATTTCATCATCAGAAATGCCATCATCACGGATTTTCGAAGTGTGCCAGTAATAACACTGTGAAATTTTCGAGGGAAGTTTCTGTTTGGATTCTCCCAAGTCCAGTCCCCCTTTCCTTTCAGCTAACACCACCATGAATGGTTTTCTGCTTGGGGAAAAAACTAAGCACCTCATACAAACCACCTGGTCTTTTCTTAAAAACTGGGTTAGTTGCAGTTGAGACATTTTAGAGGTGTGAGCAAAACGGAGTTTTGTGCAGCTGGAGGGATGTCCAGGCAGGACAGGAGGGCGAGGGAGCGAGGTACCTGTAGATGATGCACGCCGTGTTCTGACAGGTGCTGCAGTTGTTGAGGTCCTGCCCAGTGTGGTAGAAGTTGCGCCTGGAACAGACAGCAGTTCGTGAGATGTGGAGTTACAGATACAATAACAGAGCTCTGAGTCTTTTATGAACAAAAGCCATTCTGGTCACCGCTTCTGTTAGCCCTACTGAAAATTCCAGTATCAAATTCTGAGTTGGAAGGTTTTTTAAAAAAACTCAAACCCTATGAGCCTTGTCTTGCACCTTTCCCACCTCATGCTGTTGAGGGTTCTGGTTGTTGGTTCTCGCATGAATACTTGTTATGAAAACACTTAGACACAAGAGTGCTTCTAACAAACACACTTTCTAGTACTTGAAAATCCGTGCATTTGCTGAACCACTCTGATCTCTGTCCTCATGCTTTCCAGTCTTCTCTTTTCATGTTTCCTTATTCAAGTATAACCAAGTCAGATTTCTACTGCTGATAGGATACAGATTTGGAGTGCTGAAAAAACAAGAAAAGTGACTTTTCATGCTTAACACCAACTAGAGCTGAAATATTTTTATGATGGAGAGACCTGCACTAGAAACAGGTTGAGATTGGTGGCTCATTACGTCTGAAGAAAGTGTAACACTTACATTTAACAAGTTTTATTTGAATTAGGGGAGATCAGTTGGTACCAAAATAATTTTCTAATTGTTTTGGGAAATGTGAGAGTTCTTCACATGTATTCTTGTGCCATCAATACAAGTGCTTGGAACATTCAGTGTTACTGTGAGATGAATCTGCCAAGGTGAATTGAAGTTTCTCATTGAAGCTCAGAGTGACACTTCAAGATATTTGACACATTTTTTCTTTTCAGCCATGTGATAGCTGAACAGAAATGGATTATAAATATTGCTGGATGATCTGACCATGCTTCACTGCAAATTAGGTGTTATTTTCTGTTGCTTCCTTAGTTGCTTCCACTAAGGAACCACAGTCAGGTGGTGGTTGGATGAAGATTACAAGAGAGAAGTGGTTGCTTGAACTTGAGACATACTTGGATCCCTGCCTCAAATCTTGCTTCTCATCTGAATTTTAGGGTTTGGAGTGTTGTAAATATTTTTTGCATTTTTGCTGTTAGTCTGTCTACATGGATTCTGTCTCTTGTGTTTAGACTATTGCAAATTTGGTGCTAGAAAATCATATGGAACAACCCCCTGAGGGAGGGGAGCTGGAGCTGAATTGTGTGAGGAAAATGTTATATGAAACAAGAATTCGTGTGGGTACAGTAGAAGCTAACGAAAGTATTTTCATGTTAACAACCAGATGGACATTACTGCTTAATGTCTCCAGATAAAAAAGGTAATATGTATGGAGTAAAATCACATGCTAACTTGATTTTTATTATTTTAAATTTTTAATGTGCGTAAATTCTTATTTGAATTGTGAGTTGGAAAGTTATTCAACAAAAATACAAGAAGTCAACTTCAGTTCCCTGCTAAAATACTTGGAAAAAGAAAAAAAATTGTTCAAAATAGATTGTTTTTTCTTTTTTAACTGTACTCAGTAAATACAACCGATACACATGATCTCATTTTAAAATGAAGGGTGCAATTTTGCACACATAAGCAATTTATCTACATGCATGAGATGCCTGTGCTAAAGATTAAATTAATGGTAGCACAGTCTCTTCATGTTGTTTTATCTTTAAAAAATAAAGTAAAATGGAGCCTTTATTCCCTTGATTTATTTCTGAGTTTTTCAAAGATGAATTGTTTGAAGGATACACTACTTTACGACAAAACAGAACTTCAAAGTGTATCCTAGATGCAATTACTGTAAGCAAGAGATGCTGTTGATAGTTCGGAAAGCTCTATTAGGATATTCTGAAACCTGTTTTGAGCATAAAAATATATAAAATTCTATTTTAACTTTGTCTAATCTTTAGATGTTAGTTGCATTTAGGGTACTATTATTAATAATAATAATAATGCATGATATTGGATGAACACTGCTTGCAGCCTTGGCACAGTCCCTGTGTCACCACACTGACAATAAATACAGGGTTTTTTACATTGTTATGGGGGTGCAGAAGGGAACCACTCTGAAATCTGGGAGTCTGAAGTGAGCTCTTGCTGACAGCCTTCACACGCTCTGTCCTCAGTTCTCAGTCTGGCACTTTGTGTGTGTCTGACCTTGCCACGCTGTGAACACCCTAAATCTAAATGGAAAAGGGAGTTGTTAAGCTGGGCCTTGCACCGGGTTTGGTAAAGGCAGTGTCAGTTAAAGCCTAACTATGAAGGGACTTGCTTCTCTGCTGAGGCCCAAATACCACAAAAAGGGTGTAAGATACATTTTTGCAAACTCATCTTTAAATATCAGAAGAGCTGTGTTTTTCAGTAGCAAAGGTTAAAAGAATGCTAACATTTCCTTTACACTTCTGATGAATTACTGGTATTAAAAATGAACCGTACCCTTCACTGAGGGCTCTGGATTTTTCCAGGTCTTGGATTACATTCAAAAGGACTTTAATCTTCTCCTGGTTCGACTGCAAGGATTCCTCTACAGACTGCAGCCTGCCTTGCAGGGCACAGAGTTCACCATGTGCCAAGTGAATTTGATTTACTTCGTTAATCTCTTTGTTGCTTTGCGGGTTTATTTCATTCCTTGGCGGATAAGACTTGATGTGAAATCCTTCTGAGCAGCTGTTACACTGGGAAACATCTGACTGGGTGGAATTTCTCTCGATTTCGGCGTTCCGTGACAGACAGGGTTTCGATGGGTCACTGCTGGTCAGTGACACCGGTGGGTGACCGTCACCGGGTAACGTCACGCAGCTGGAACCCGGCTTGTGCTCTCCCGCCTGGTGACAGTCTCTGAGGAAACAAGGAGATGAGCTGTGATTTGATGGAGGGGACAGTGGAGTGGTTTCCTTACTGCTGGCATCTTTGCTGGCTGCAGGCGGCTCAGAGTCGCTTTTCTCCGCTTCCCCAGCAGCAGGGTGGGGCTTACATTCACTGCAGTTTGTAGAATTGCCCAGGCAAGGCTCTGCTCGTTCAGAATCAGATGACAGTGTGCTGTTTTCGTGACTTTCATTGCTGTTGATGACGGTAGAAGAATGCAGTGAGTTACTCGAAACTGTGGTTGTGTCTGGTGCATCCGGGGAAACGTTTCTGTCCTGTGGGAAACTCACATGGATGTATTCAGGCACCTGTGTAGACGCAGTTGTCTTGTCTGACACTGAGAAATCATCCGGGTACCTCGGTCCATTGCTTTGTGCTTTTGATGACCTGTGACCCAAGCCCACGTCGCTATTCCTGCATCCATCCTCCAAGTGATTGCTTATCCTCAGGTAACAGAGCTCTGAGGACAGAATGTCTGGCTCACAAAGACTGCCGTTTACCTGGAGAGAGTTTGCAGGCTCTGCTGGCATTTCTGTCAGCGATTTGCTTGCCGTCAGCTTTTTCCTTTTAAAAACTGGGAAGTGTTTCCTGAGGCTGGGAGAAGTCTGTATGGCAATGTTCCGAAGCCCCTTCTGAGCCCTTGGAAAAGTTGGAGACTGAGTTAGCAAAAAATCGTGATCCCTAAATATTTCTGTTTTTCCAGTGGTGAATGCTGTGTCTCGGGCAGGATTAGCTTCCAGCTCTGCCTTGGTGCTGACACCATCATCCTTGAACCGAACTTGCTGGGATTTGGTCCTGCGGTGCTGGGGGTGTCTCATAAAATCCGCCGAGTCCAGGCTGTTCCTTTTCAGTAGCACTGGTCGCATTTTCATGTTTTGCTGGGCCGTTGAATCACAATTTAAAGTCTGTAAGTAACGTGTTTCTTTGCGACCCATTTCACTTGACATTTGACCTGTATATTAACGTTGTTCCTAAGATACGAATTAACACCTTACTCCTGGAGCTTATCATTCTTCTCCTCGGCGTTGTGTATATTTTCAACTGGCATGTTCTCTTTAGGGATCCTCTTTCAAATTTAATTGCTGATTCGACCAAAAACTAAGATAAATTAAATATAAAATTTAAGGAAAGATTTCTTGCAGCTCAGGAATGCAGAAATCCTTTCGCCTGCAGCTACCATGGTCTTTCTATTACAAAATTGCAACAGGCTTTTACAATTCACTGATTTAAAGGTAAGGTGTAGTCTATGGCTTTCCTGGTGGCTCTTATTTGACAGCAGCTCTCCATTAGGGGTCCAGGTTTTTTTTTCCTGATGGACCAGTCACATGTGTTTTATTTGCATGTTGTCTAAAGAAGCATAATAACTTTTGGAGGCATTTTCATTTCTGATGCATAGTTTTACTGATGGAATATATCCTTTAATACCGAACTGAATTGCGTTCTTTAGAGAGAGCTTTTCTTCCTCAGCCATCTTTTCAATGTTCCAATGGAAACTAGTCTTCCCAAACTGGTAAGGAAAATGCGACCGCTTCTGACCAGGGCAAAATACAGCATCCAGCGGGATTCAGGGAGAGAAGTTATCGATGGTCGTCGTCACTGCGGTTCTCGCAAACACGAGGCAGATCATATCCAAGGGGTTGGCTCCGTTCTGGAAATAGGAGACAGGTCCAGGCTGAATCACCAGCAAAAGCAGAGTAGCAGAAAGCGTTTCCTGAAAATAAAAACACAACAGTTGCAGCTGAGCAAACTGGCAAACGGTGTGATTTTCTTCTGCTGCCTCCTAGTAACTTTCCGTTGTCACTCGTTCCGTAACTTTGGCAATGAGATATTTGTACAGAAACTGAAAAATGCTTTAGAATTTTGAAGTGCCTAGTTTTTTTCATATGCAATACAATGTTCAAAAATGGATATATATTTATATACAACAGAAACAAAATATCGTGAGCTTGAATCTGATCCCAAATGCAGATCTTAAAACTTAAGCAGTCAGATTGGAAAATGGCCATTAAATCCTGTTATGGATGAAATATCCAAAACTGAACAATACAAATGTGAGTTCTTAATTTGGAGGCAAGTTGAGATTTGAACAAAACACAGATCTTTTTTTTTCTTTTTAAATTTGTTAATTTTAGAGTGTTCAGATTTGAGTACAAGATTGCTGCTAAATTCCCAGCATAGTGGCAATTTACTATTAATCCTGTTCGCTGTTAATTCACTGGCCATTTCATTAGCCTTACTATTTCCATTAGCTCAGAAACTTTTATTTAAGCATTGCACCGATTTTACCATATTTAATTTACAAGAATTGATGAGATGGGTGCAGTGGGAAAGATCTTGTTACAGAATATAGCAAACTGTTATGTAGCATCATGTAACATTTAGGCACTGCAATATAATTTAAGCAAAGTAATAATGTGATATTACTCTATTATAAGGTTTTAGAAGAAAATGAGTGTTGGATTATTCCACTGCAGAGAGAAATGTCACATAAGACATTGAGGAAATAAATGTGTGCATTAATACCAAATTTTACTTTAGTGATATGCATGAAGGTATGGAAAGCTCTGCACTGACTGTGCACTGGAAACAAGTCTCACAATAAACAAGTCCAAGAGTTTCTGCAAACAACGTTCCAGTGCCAAGTTCTGAGTTCTCATTTCATCCACTAATTACCAGAGACTTTTTGCAGTTTTGTTTGAGAATTTATCCAAATATTGCAGTAGCATTCTCCCCATCACAGCTGCTGTGCTCCAGGCAGATGGACTACTTTAAAAGTTATACTTGCCCAATTAAATTCCAAAAGAAGCTTTAGAAAGCTAATCCTTTGTGTTTTAAATAAAAGTAAAAAACCCTTAAGGGTTTTATGAGAGCTCTCTCCTTCGGCTATAGAGGCATTTGAGCTACATTCCTACATTCTTAATTTGAAAATTGCCTTTTTAACTCTGTTGATTTTTAGCTACCTTGGCATCCAATACTCTGGGTTTACTATGAATTGCAATGAACATTTTGGTGCTGTTGCTTATATTAAATCAAGCTGAAAGGAAAAAGATATATAGCTAGGAATGTTCAAATATTTGGATTGAAAACCCAGACTAGTGAATTTCAATGAGTTATAGGTGTCTGTGCTTGAGTTAACAAATCAGTGCAACATTGCCAATTACTAAGTTTAAATAACATTTTCCCTTGCCCAGCACCTAATTCTTCATTCTTTACTGACACAGCAATTTAAAGGTCTTGTTTTGCTCATTATTTGACATTGAAGTAGGAAAAATCCTAAGGATCCATTTCATAGAAATGGTTTCAATTTATTAATTTAACTTATTTCACTCTTTAAAAAAGAAGATTAAGTCAGTTTTAAATTAATGCCTTGTAGTAATAGTAACAGTTTTAATAGAGGAAATTTACTGGGGTTTAGTTTTCCATGGCTCCACGACCTCACATCCAGCTTTGCAGCCTCTTTGTGCCCATCCCTTCCCTGGGCACTGCCCACATTCCCAAGGCAAAGCCTTGAGCCTTGGCTGCTTTGCTCGATGCACTCTGGGCTTGTTCCAGTCTCTCCATCCCCTGTTGGATGAGTGCCCCATGAGATGCTGGACAGTTCATGTTATTTTTAAATGCAAATTCCTCTTTCCGATCTTTTGAGTACGTGAATCTGATGTCGTTGCATTTTTTCTTTCAGGCTTGGCTGGTATTGCTAAAGAAAATCTTGACTTTTAAGTTCTCTGCGTGCTTTGCACACACAATTCTTCGTGGCGGTAGTTACTCTTCAGTGTAGATTTATCCTTGCTCCAGTGTCATTTTTATCCCAGGGTGTAACAAGTGAACCCCCTGGAAAACACTCCAGGGCAAAGCCTGCCCCCTCAAAAAGCAGTGGAACTGCTTTTCCAGCCTGGGGACTGGGGGTTTGAGCTCTTAGAAATGCACACACAGCTTAGTCAGGCTGCCAGGCACAGGAATTTGACAAGACACAGGTATTCTTTTATATAATTTTTCTTCCATCTTTCCTGCCTCTGCCTTCCTAATTCCTTCAAGAGAGTCAGATGTGTGTTTTTGGTTCATATTTCAGTTTAATGGCAGAAGCTGAGCGTAGAGAAGTGCAGCTGGTGGGGATAAATGGAGATTACAGGGAATTGCATGGAGTGAAAAACCATGCAGCAAAGGACAGTGGGGATTTTGGAAGAGTGCCGATGAGTGAGAGTGGTGATTCTGGGGGTTTCCTGCAGTTTGTGGCAAAAGTTACTTATTTGACATGGTTTTCAAACTCTTGCAGCTGCATTTGGATGCCTTAACTTTTCATTTGACAAGTTTGCTCAAAAAAATTATTTTTCCTTATAGTAGAAGTGTGACATGTATTTGTAGAATTTTGGTTTTCTCTTCTGCATGTTTTAAAACCAATATTTCTTGAAACTAAATGTTTGGACAGATCCTTTTCGATAAATAAAAGATCTAGGCAAAAGTATTTCGTAGGGGCTTTCAACAGGAAGACGACTAATGTAATTTGCCTTCTACTTTTGAGCATCCACACTTCAAATTTCCCAATTCACTCTATGGCAGAGGGCTGGAACAAGGTGATTTTAAGGTCCCTTCCAGCCCAAACTGTTCTGACTCTGTGAGAGGTGACAGCTGTAATAACTGTAAGATAATGTATTCATACTCAGCAGTTTTCTGTCATGACTGATTTGCGGTTTGTCCTGTGTAATACAGATTTTCTATAATGCACATTTGATGGACATTTTCAGTTTAGAAAGGCAGCTTGCTGTATTTAATGATGGTTTGTGTTTGATACTAAGCTGTTTCCTAGGTGGGAGATTCTCAGGTTCTAAGAAATTTGTGTGGCTCTCACTTTCCCCCCATGTTGCAAATCTTTCCAGGATTCCTAAACTATTGCTGGGATCAGAGGCTGCGTGTGGGGGCTGTTGAGAACTGTGTGCTTGTCAGTGGCTGCAAACAGCCTGGCCACTGCAGAGCTCTCCTTCTATGCAGGTTCATTCTTCAAAACAAAAAATTAATATCTGAAATGCACCTTTTTTCAGTCAACAAGTCCGAATAAAGGCTTTAAGTGTGTTGGTTTGGTTTGGATGTTGCTTTCCTTCCACTTCATTTTCTGTCTCCATCAGAAACTTCGGCAATAGCTGTTGGCCAAGCTGCTTAATTTAGTCACAGCTCTTCTTTGCATAAAAGTCATGTTGGGGTTTTTTCCTCAAAATAATGAGAGATGTTGAGGATAAGTTTAGATATGCTTCTGAAATCCCTGGAGACTGCAGTGGAACATACATCACCAGCTAGCACGGAGAGCTCGAGATGGATTTGAAACCATTGGAATTGGATGATGCTGAAAATTGCCTCTTTTTCCTGTCCTTCTTCCTTGCAGAGGGAAATGGATGGAAATGTGCTCAGAGTTCCAGAGGAACTGCATGCAAGGAGGCCTCTGAAGGGAATATTTTCAGTTGAAAATGGGTGACAGATGCAGAGCCTATAAAGTAGAAGTGCAAATTTGCAGCTTGTTGTGATACACAGGAAAATCTGGCAGGGAACAGGAAAGATGAAACTGCTGAGAGAGATTTTTAAATGGCCTCTGTGCACAGGGGCCTCTTGTTGATCACAACAAGGAGTCTTATTGCTTTGGGTCCCACAGAATAAAGCACAAAGCTATTTATGAAAGTAAATGTGTTTATTATAAGAGATGGAATAACTCGTGGAACATAGTTTTGTACCTGGAGTTTTCTCCAGTGCACAGCTCGTCTTGTGTATTATTCTTCTGTTTCTGACTCTAATTGGGCAGTACCTAGAATATCTGTTTCTCTTGGTGTGCACAGCCACAGAGGAGCTCTCTGGATGTTCCTGGATGTGCTCAGTGTTCCCCTGCAGTGGTTTGGTAATGCTGAAGGAACTTTGCTTCAGCACCTGAGAAAAAAGGACTGAAGAAGGCAGGAACATTTTTACAAATCCTGCTGGTGGGTTTTGTAAGCCACCTCCACGTGGGATCAAGTGACTGGAGAAGAGGATCTAACACAGATAAGGAATACAGGGCAGGATGGAAACTTCCATCCTCAGGAAAGGAACATTTCAGTGTTGGGAGAGATTATAGGATTTTGTCTCTGATTAATTTTACAGCACGATTTGAAAACTATTTCAGGTTGGTGAGACTGGGTAGAGAAGATGCTGTGATACTTACTGCAGCAGAAAATGGACTTAGCTAAGCAAGTTGGAGGGATGAAAATTGAGGGTGGTTTGCCTATAATTTGATTGAGATGATGCAATGCCATTCCACATGAAGTGCTGAAGATGCACTAAGAGATAAAACCATGATGATCTTATTTCTGAACTAACTTTCAGAAACTATGGTACTTGAGATTCCTTTATTCCACTTTAATAAAAATAAAAGTTCTTTTCCTTTGAAAAGATGATAGATTCTATTTGCTCTGCCAGAAAAAAAAGGCTTCAAGGATTAGAAAACATTTTTACCTCAGTATTTCTTCTGGAGCATAGGCTGGGAATTGTTCGTGCAAGGTTTAGTGTCAGGAGGTAAGATACAACTCTTTATTCACTTAAGAGGGAAGCATTTCAGTCACATATTCATAGACAGACACAAGTTGGACGTTTTTTCAGTGTTAGTTTGCAAAGATGAGTGTACTTAAAACTGAGAAATTTCTCTTGAAGAACTGCTTGAATGCCTACAGGGAGAGGGAAGTTATCCAATGTGACAGGCTGGTGAGCTGGAAAGTGTCCAAATAGCTGGGTCATAGCACGAAATTTCAGTGCTCTTCCTTGTATAAATCTTATCAGTTAAAAAAATATTGCTAAGTACTTGATGTTTGTATCAGAGTATGCACACATTTTGCACTTCAGATTATTCTAGGTTTATATTCAGGCTTAATGAAACGTTAACAGAGCTATATGTAGATCTGTAGGTAACCTGTGCAGAGGCAGGTTTGCACCTTGTGCTGCTTTGCAGGCCTCAGCATTTGGTTAGAGACAGATCAGTTCATAAAAACAACCTCTGGAACTTTCTCTTTGGTTGTCAATTGGAACAGCTATGCCTGTTAAAACAGCAAAACTTACTATTTTTTCCCAAGTAGCAAACTTAAAAGCTGCATTTTCATGGTTCCTGTGTGACAGGTTGCCACTGCCCAGCACCTTTCTCCTGTTGAGACACAGCTACAAGAAAACTATTTAGAACCACTATAAAGCACTTGCTAAAGACTGTGCCTTCACCACTTGAGTGGTTTTCATCATTACAGTATTTATTTAATTCTAAAAACCAAGTTCTGAGTGTGCTTGCTGCAGCCCCCTAGCTCAGTTGGTTTCTGGGGTTTTTTCCAATTAATTTATCACTTCAGATCAACAAAAAGCTGCATCCAAAAGTATTTAGCAGTCAGCTGTGTGGAATGCCTTGCAAGCACTGTGTGTTCTGCTATGATTCTTTAGGATCTCCAGAACTTTTTTTGCCACTTCAGTGTGTGGGATTTTCAGTAAATGTAAGGAGTCAACTGTTACTCTCACTTGTGTCACAAACCTGGGGATGTGGGGAAGCAGTGAGAGAAGAAACCACGCCAAGCTCTCTCTGACATTCACTGTCCCACGGCTTCTGTTCCCTGTGGGAGTACTGGAAGCTGGGTGGGAATATTGTGCCAGTTCTCATCGTGGTAACAGGGCTGGAATTTCAAATTGCATCCTGAGGCTTTTGTACCTGTACTTCCCCAGACCAGTGAATGACATCAGGCATGTGAGTAACTGGGTATTTCGTCCTCCAGAGATGTGTTTTGTGTACTCAGCTGAATGCACCTGGCTGTGCCTCTTCCCGGATGCCGGTTTGGAAAAACATTTTTGGTGTGGGGGAATTGAATTACGGCAGCTCGGACTGGGTTAGCAGCACCTGGCTGCCAGTAAGAGACTGGAATTGTGCTCCCTGGCCCTGGCAGGGTGTCTGCAGGGACTGACACTTCCCACAGGCTCCCAGCTTCTGGCACACAAAGCTGCAGGTGGAGGAGAAATGGAGGCTGGGATACAACGAGCTGGGGACTCCTCGGAGAAAGTCTCTGCCCAGTTGTGACCACGGCTGTTTGCAGGGTGAGAGGAAGCTTTTCCTAGGCTTCCCCTGCAGTGCAGTCTGCTCAGCCAGTCTGATGCCCTGGCACATCTCCTCTTTGAGTGTTTGCAGAATGGAGCTGGGATATAGGTGGTGATGAGGTCAACAGTTCAGGTTCTTGTGTGAGTTCTGCTTCCTTCTGTCCCCAGCCTGGCAGGAGCCAGAATTATCCATGCTCCAGGGGGACTGGTGAGCAGTAGAGCAAGAGAGAAAACTCTGTTTAGTTTGAGTCTCTGCTGTAGTAATTTTATGTCAAAATACACCAGCCTGCTGATGTTGGAGACTTCAGTGATGTATTTTGAGGGATTACAATTAAATAGATGAGAATTGCGTGATAAATCTTTGCACATGTTTGTTCCCTTCTTCTGACTTTGCAGTTGCAAATTTTAGTTCTGTTTCATAACATCAACAGGGAAGGCATTAAGGAAATTCAAAGTTCAGATTTATAAGACTTACAAGTATTTGGTAAGAACACAACTCTTGGTACAATGACTGTCTAATTAACAACTCAGCAGCTTCGTGGTGCAGGTGAATAATGAGAAGAGACAGCACAGGTATGTTTTACTTGTGTCTGGTCTGTTCTGATCTCTACTGCTCTTTAAATCCATGAGAAAGGCAACAGGTTTATTCTCTTTTATGAACATTGTAAAGGTAGTTTTTAAAGTTGTGTTTTAAGTCTGGTTCACCAACTGATCCATAATTCTCTGTGACTTTATTCTGTCATTTTATACACCACTTCTGCCCTGTATATTTAAACAGGCTGCAGTTTAATGTTGTTTGTGAGGTGCACAGGTTGTTATTATGCAGGGCAGGTGCCTTTAAAAATGAATTGTAGCATCATTATTGCCTGACTACTACCTTTTCTAAAGGTACAGAGAACTTGCTTTTGAAAAGCCTTGCTTTTCGTGAGGAGAGGATTTGAAAGAGTCCCACTTCAGTTAATTATTTATAGCCTGAAAAATAATGGAGCCTTACAGTCGCTCTCCAAGCTTTGCACCACTCCCCATGTAAGGAGCACCAGGAAAATGAAAGTGTCTCTGCAGCTCATGCTTTGACAGACACCCATTCCAAGTTACAGCATTATTACCATGTGTAGCATTATTTTATATTATTAAAATATTCATGGCTAGATACTGGTTTTTCTTCAAAGCAACAGAATGAAAATTCAGTCAAAACTTGTCCCACTGGGGTAAGACAAACAACTAGCTAATTTGTTCTTCACACTTTACTCAAGTAATATTCTTTTATTTTTACTTTTTTTTGGTGGCTACTGCTGGCTTGGGGCAGATTATGAAAGCTAAAACTGTCTCAGTACTGACAGGTACAGAGGAATGCTGAAATATGGAGGGTTCAAAAAAATGCCAAACAACTTTTTCTCCTTGTATTTAAAAGAAAATATGTGTTTCTTCTTTATCCAAAGCTTGTTTGGTTTCTTATGAGGTTGGAAATGATCTGAGTTACAAAGGGACTGGACACTTGGCTGGAACTCAAATGCCCCTGATGTCTGAAGGGCTTAGGGTGACAAGTTAAAAAAACCCTTAAAACTAGAAGGATGGATCTACAGTTCTTCTGTCAACCTTGTAACTAATTTTTTCTCTATATTCAGCTCTTAATCTTGATAATATTTGTTATTTCTTAATATTCAAGAAACATTAATGTAAATAATGTCTTAAATGTTTAAATTCTCCATGTAGAGAAACTGAGACTCTGCAGTTTGAGGATATTGTTGGAGATGCCACAACACCCCCAAGTTAAGGGCACAGTGCATAACTCCCATAGAAACAGAGGGTGAAGGAAATTCTATGCAACTCTGGGGCCTCAGGAGGAGGAAATAGTGCATGTAGTGAGATAGTAATTATGATATTTGACAGGAATTCAATACCACAGCAGAAAAAGTGAGATGATGATACTTTACTATGTGTTGAGATGGGGAGAGAGACTGATCTGGTAACACACTAAAGTATCATATAAATATATTTATTTCCTCCTGGGCACATTTAGAATCACAGATCTTGTGTCTGGTCTGTCCTGGAACATGTCCAAAGAGCAAAGGTGCAACCATGGTTTACAAAAACAAATCACAAAAGTGTAGGTAAACATTTCACTCTCCTCTTGGGAAAGGTGATGCTTCACCTTGTTCAGTTTCTAAGATGGCACCACAGAGGGAGGGAGGCAACCCTTTGATGACCTCCTGATGGTCACTAAGGGAAAGATGAACACCTCTGGGCACCCCAAGGGCTCTGAACCTTGCTGGAGAAATGAAAACCTTCTCTGGGTGTCATAAGCTCACATCCCAGTGATGTCAAGGGCAAAACGAGAGCCTGTTGGTTTCCTTGCCTTTTCCCATTTCAGGTATTAACATTTGTACCTTATAACTGTTTTTATATCTTG
This sequence comes from Melanocharis versteri, assembly GCA_013397845.1. Taxonomy (NCBI): domain Eukaryota; kingdom Metazoa; phylum Chordata; class Aves; order Passeriformes; family Melanocharitidae; genus Melanocharis; species Melanocharis versteri. The sequence goes on from VZTG01003962.1 coordinate 83,706, forward strand.
TATAAATTCAAATTTTCTTTTTAGCTTACAAAGTTATATTTAGATAGTCAGAGAAATTAATAATTGATTATATGTCTAATAAATCTGCAGTGTCCTGAGCTGTGTGGCACCTGCTTGTCACTCAGGGTTGGGGATTTTGTTGTTCAGTCTTGACTGAGGCTGGCAGTTTGAAGAAGTCCAGAAGTTCTATTTGGGAGCTGCAGTAAGCCCAACTAAAAGGCTGCATGGAAATTAGTATTTTCCAGAAATTTTTGTATGCTCAAATTATTTTTCCACAAGTGAGAGGAATTAATTTCAAAGAAGAGATAGAAGACATGCAGCATTCTGTACAAATTAATAGAAACTTCAATTCCCCATATGTTTTGAAATATCTGAAGTCCTTAGAAAGTAATATGTAAGTTAATTGCATAAGCAGATGAATATTGCCTTAAACTCACTTTCCCTGTACTTTCTGATCCTCTTCTAAGCATAAGAATGCAGAGTGGCCCAAGTAATTGAGTATTTTACGTGATTGTATTGTCTCCAGTTGGAGAAGAAAAGAGCAATCTCTAGAGTAGTTACATAATGTGGGATATGGCCTGCCCTGTCTCAGGAACAAAGATGACCTTTCTTCTTTTTTGTATCCCTGGGATGATCTCCCGGGGCCTGTAGTGAAATATCAGCAATTTTATAGAAGTTACTTCCTTCCTTCATTATTCCATATGAACACTGTATTGCTTTTAATGGCCCTAAAATTAGGTTATTTTCAGAAAACTGTAGTGATTTTTATTTTAAAGAATAATTTCAATGTAAAAGGTCTCCTTGGGAATAGCTTCAGATTTAATTTGGGTAAGTAGCAGTGTGATCCAAGCAAAACACTGCAATGTAAACCTGTGTTATTAAGAAGGCAGATAAAACACAAAGCACGTAGGTGTGGTTGTATCTCGCTTCAGACATGACTGGACACACAGTTTTTCCAATGTTTTCCAGAAAAAGTTAAACAAGAAACCAAATGAGTACCTTGCCACGAAGCTGAGCCAGGCAGGCAACCCAGAAGCTGTTAGAGAGGCTGGGGTTGGAGTTATCATAGAGTGTGGTAGCTGCAAAAAATTTGGTGTGTGTTCCAGGTTTTTATTGGTTGGTTGGTTTGTTTGTCTTGTAAAATGAAAAAAACACAAACAACAAAAAAAAACCCAAACCAACAACTCAACACCTTAAAAAAACTGATAGAACCCACAGAAATGTTGCCATGTGTAACCTGTCAAGATTGCTTTGTTATTCCCCCAAGTCCAGAAAAAGAGTTATGAGGCAGGAATGTCGAAGTGGCAGCCTGAGGGCGTGTGTATCCTTGTATAACAGGAATCGACCTAGTTCAGTGGGAGCATCCTTTCTTTTTTTAAAAAAATAACTTTCATATGTTGATAGAGATGTTTGTAATCCTGGTGTCACTTGTTTTGTGAAGAGCTTCCAGACAATCACAGCGTCCTCACAGCTGTTTCTGTTGCCATAATTAAGATTTCTCTCAGCAGGCTAACAAGGCTGATTTTCACGTCCTTTGCACGTCCCCAGGATATTCCAGAAGTTTGCACATTAGGTTCTTTCCCCCTTTAGCTGGTCTGGAAACGCTGGTGTGCCCAAACCTGTGGGGGGACACCACTGGTGCAGGACTTGGAGCCAGCAGCAGAGAAATCACTGGAACAAGGGCTACGTTTGGGTTTTCCAGCAGCTGGCAGCAGCCAGCCCAAACCCCTCTGCCAGCCCATGGCCCACATCCTGCACACTGATACTCCCCAGTTTCTTTGCCCCACTCCTCACTCACTGCTGTGAAATCCTGGATAGCGTTCTTCAGTTCAGCAGAGTGTGAGTTCCTCTTTCTGTCTTCTCCCAACTCCCTGGGACCACATTTCTGGTTTTGTTTTCATGCTTGAATGCTCTGTTCTTCCAGAGCATCTGTGCCCTGAGCTGTACAACCTGCTAGGGCTGACCCAATGTCCTGGAACTCTGGGGCTGCTGCACAGGCAGGCAGACTTTTATGATAATCTGGAAGGGGTAAAGGAGCTCCATTACTGCTCCTGTATTTCAGATTTCCTCCTTCTCTACTGCCTTATGCATTCGGCATCAACATGTGAACAACATTAGTTCTCCTCTTATTTGCTTGTAACTTTTTTTTTAAATACGTATATAAATGATTTGTAATTACTTGCTAAATGCTATTTAAATATTTTAATGTTTGTTGTATTTAACAGTCTTGGAGGTCAAGACCTTGTACCGAGAAGAGATCAAATAAAAGACACTTTTACCTTGTGTGACTACAGTGCCATTTGAAAAAAGATAAATGGCCTTGGTCTAGCAGTAAATGCTTTATTTTCATATTTTCTAAGCATAAGAAATTCTGTCAGAAAGACATCTTTCTTTGAAGGGAAACATTTAAGAAAAAAATTCTCTACATTACTGAATTCCTGACACTGAGCTCTGCAGTCTAGAAAACCTTGTTTTAAGATATAAAATATTAGCAACTTCCTTTAAAACAAAAACTCAGCAGAACAAGTTACTTTTTTTTTTTGTTCTTAATAAAACGTGCCTTGAAAACTGATAATAATCTAAATAGAAAATTTGATTCCAGTCCCTCCAGCTTCCCAGACTCTTGCCTTAATATTATAATGTTGCAGCCATAGTTTGGAGAGTCTTTGACCAGGAGCCACCCAATAGATCACCAGATGCAGGGCTTGGAAGCTGTAATGGAACAGCTCAATGGGTTTATGTTAATTATGGGAAAAGAATCTGTTTATAAAACATACCATAATGATGTCATCAAGATATGAGATGTCTCTCTGAATATCCTGGAAGTTCTTTTGAATGTGTGGTGCTACAGCATCTACCAGATGCTTGTTCTGTCCTTCAGCTCTACAGAACCGAAAAGACAGAAAATCATTTGTTTCCCAGTGGGTCCTTCGGTGTCATTTCAGGGGAGGACTGGAACAAAGATGACACTACTGACCATGATCTAATGAGCTTTGATGAGCAGCTGCAGCAGTACAGACCCGAAACTGCTATTAAACCCGACGGCAGTAATACAGAAAATGCAGTGGAGGTGTAGGTTCTAATGGTTCTAATCATCACCTTTTCTCTGTGTGTTGTTAGATACGTACTGATGCTCCCACACACTCGCTGTTGCAATGACTAATCATAAAAATAAGAGACTTGTTGGGGAAGATGAAACAGGGAAGTTTTATTGCCTGGCCAAAGATGCTGAGAACATGGAAACTACAGGTGAAATAGAAATGAAGGCATAGTTTGAGATACCAGGCCTCAGTTACTGAACAACTGGAAAACAATAGTGTGGCTGACTGAAGATAATCCCCTTTTATTGAACAATACCTTCTGCTAGCAGACAGGTCCAAGGGTCGGGGCAGACCCTGCTAGCTTGGCAGAAAAGATCCAAAGAGTGGTTTTTAGGGTTTAAAATGTAGCACAATATGGTAATGCAATGATTCTTATAGGCTATATGTAAATGCTATGGGATTTGTATCTTGTACTAGATTGGTTGATGAAAATCAGAATATTCAACACAGAAGACGATTTATTGTATTGTAAACGAGAATCTCGCTCTCTTTTTGCTCTCTCTTACACTCCTTCTTACTTCTTACGTTTTACTTTTGCTCTCTCTTGCTTCTCTCCCTCCTGCCTTTCTGGCCTGCTTCGAGCTGCAGCTGGCAGCTCCAGGCAAGGCCCCTACATCCACACCCTTAACAATAAACCTCATGCTCTAAAACCAAACTACAGAGATCTCTCATCACCATCCGTCCCGACCGTCCACCGAGACATCAACCTTGCAGAGACTATAAGACTGCTCAGGAGATGCAAACTCTGAATATCAGAGGCATAACAAATTAGATTTCTCTGGCACTCTCATTGATCAGGTTTGCTTTTATACGGGTGTGATTCTACTTTTGTTTGTTTCCGGATAGGATTGCAATTCCCTAACCTGTGTCTACATTCATTATTTCTGTTTGCTCTGTCCAGGAGAAGGTGTTGGCACCCTGGCTTCTTAGCAAGACAATCTATTTGAATTCCTAGTTCTATTCTATTTGAAATCTATTTGAATTCTGTTTGAAATCCTAGTTTAGTGATGAGGAAAAATAAATCTCTGCAAGTAGCCTTGAATATTTTGGCAGTAAAGCAACACGAAGTGTCTTTTTAGCACACAGTCATCATCCTCAGAGGGAGTTCAGATGGTCAGATGATGTGGCACCACAAAATACTTTGATAATCATGTCTGGGGAATTGCTGAAAACTGTTTGAAGCCCAGCTTGTGTTTGGCAAGAGCTGTTGTAACACAGTGCTGTTACACCAATATTCACCCGTTTTTCTGAGGATGGTTTATGTTTGGGTTTTTTGGGGGGGAGCAAGGTTTAATTTCAGAATAAGGCTGTAATTTGTTGTCAGAGGGATTTAATGCCAGGGGAGCAGAGGTGCTGCCGTTTACCATCCTGGTGTGTTTTCCAAACAGCCAGGAACAGGAGTTCAGTCTTGTCCCTTTGTGGTTTTGGGATTCAGAGGCTCCTGGATTGCAGGGACTGAGCAACCCAGGGACAGTCACACCCCTGATGGAGCCTAAGGCAGGGCAGTCTGGAATGCTTTACCTTTTACAGGCTTTTGACTGGTTTTTCTTTTTCTCAATTAAAAAAATGGAAGAAAAACCAAGAGCTAAAATAATCCCTGATTTAGTTACTCAAACAAATTTCAACTCCCATCTTCATTCTACTTTTATTGCAAGTATATAATGAATCCAGCTCTCGGGCTGGTGCTGAGTTATTAAAGGAGTATTCCTTATTCTGCCAGAGCCCAGGGATAATGTATTAGAATCTCCCTAAAAAAGACAGATTAGCATACCCACAAATAATTGATGCAGATAATGCTATTTGGAAAATTTCTATCTGTGTATTATTAGAGTATCAAGATTCTTGGTTTATGTTATATTATAATTGAAATTAAATCAACTGGGACATAAGTGACATCCCTTGAAGAGACTCACACCTGAGGAGGATGCATAATTGGCTGGAGGTTGTGGAATACCCACGAGCAGGACCTGCTGTAATCTTTGGAGTTTTATCCTTTCATCTTTATACATGTGTTTCCACAGGGTTTTCTTTCACTGAGAATTCCCTATGCTTTCCATTAAACAACTTACCCACGATTCAATATGAAAAGCTCTCTGTTTTAGAAAGGCTTTGGGTTGTGCTGTGAATTTTTGGTTTTAGCCAGTTACTCTGCTAACCAGACTCCAAGATTTTTTACAAGCTTAAAAGTGGAGCCCACTGTTACATAACAATTAAAAACTTAATAAAAGCCCTGACTGGATATCATTTAAATATGAAAAATATTTCAGATACAAATGAAAACTGTTCTAACAGTTGCTAGTTGCTATTAATCAATCCTAAACAAACACCGTGGGTAGATTGGTTAGTGTAATGGATGGGAGTTGTTGGAAAATTATTTTCTCCATAAGATCAATTTAAAAGTAAGAGGGAAGGTTTTGGAGTGAAATGACTTTCAACAGTTTTAAGCAGAACTACTGTGATAAAGTTTTGTTTTAGCTATTCACAAATATATTTTATTAGTCTCATCTCTGATCGAGTCATTGAAATTTAATTTAATTTTTCTGCCTTCAGTAAGTGCAGCTGAAAAAGAACAAAATCAAATAGAGTGACACAGTTCTGGGAATACAGGAGGTGGCTCTGTTTCGTTTTAAGGAAGTGAATCATCATCCAAGACATTTGTCTTCACATCGTGTAGATTTAAAATCCATGGCTTAGCAATAGAAGATGTTACTGCACTTTGCAGAGCTTGCATTGCTCAGTTCTGCTCTTTCTGACCCCGGGGCTGCTCTCCCTTGCAGCTCTGCAGTCTCCTGTTGCAATCCTGCCTGGGTTGGTTCCTGCTGTTGAGTATTGCACCCCTGGGCAGGGAACCCTTCCCCAGCCCCTGCATCACTTCCTGCAAGCTCCCGAGTTGGTTTCCAGCCCTTTCAAATGGAGGAGATTGGCCAATCTTTGTCCCAGTAAATAAACCACGGGTGGTGGTTTTAATCTCATTCTTGGCCTGTACTTTGGGTGAAGTTCCACCGTTCCTCTGGAATCCTGACTGCATCACCTCTAATGAGGGAATGAGTGCCCTGCACTCTGCCTGCCTGCCTGCCCGTCTGCTTTAGTGGCATCAGGGCGATGCAACAGCCCTGGGAATAAGAAATGAGGGAAATGAGCAGCCTGGCAGCCCTGGGACACTTTTTCTCAGTGGACATCTCATGTACCAGAGCAGGAAGTTCCTCCTGGCCTGCGGGACTGGGCTGGGAAGTGGCTGGAGTGATTGTGGGGAGGCAATCAGTGGGATGCAGGATGCAGGATGCAGGGCAGGAGGGAAAAGCTGCACAGATCCCTGCAGGCAAGGGGGGAACGTTTCATCTGACAGAGCAGAGCTGAGGTCAGCAGTGGGGCAGCAGTGCTTAAGTGAGGAGGTGAAACAGCTTTTTTTTTTTTTTTTGGTAACTGTGCTCTGGATTAGTTCAGTTTCCAAGCAATGATTTCTCATTCCAAATCACAGCACCACAGAAGAATCACAGAATATTTTGAGTTGGAAGGGACTCACAGGGATCATTGAGTTCAACTCTTTAGTGAATGGCCCATACAGGTATTAAACCCACAAACAGCATTATTGGCACCATGCTCTGACCAGCTGAGCTCATTTCAGTGCCTTCTGACCTCACTGATTAATATTATCCACAATTTATTTGTAAATAAGCCTTGAAGATGAACACAAAGTTAATATTACAGGAAAAGTAGTAAATTACACAACTGTGTTTGAACACAGACTTAGGCAGAAGTTAAATCAATTATGGTGGAGTGTTCGTATCAACCAGAAACAGTAGCAGAAATTCTGAGTGGATTTATGGCACAAAATCAGCCAAACAACAAAACCCAGCAGCAGAAAAAACATTGCAGAGAATGAAAAAATCTTCTTTTTTGGAATATTTCTGGAAAATCAGTACAAAGTTAAAAATACACCCCCTTAAAAAACATAGATGGCAAAGGATATACTCTATGAAAATCAAGCTACTTTTATGTCCTACCCTGAACCATTATTTTATTGCTTTTATCTACATATGGAGAAGTCTTAAATGAAAAAATACTGAAATTGTTGTGTTTGTCTAACTTGTAACATATCTTAAAATCACACAGAGCAGCTGCTGTTACTCTCTCACTGTGTTACAAAATTGTTCTGTATTACTCTACCTGGTAGTCTGCTGCTTTTAGAGTTGTACATTCTTTTAGCTAAACCTTGTGAATGTAAAGAAAATGGCAGGACAAGCTAAAACAGCCCAGCGTGTTTTCAGTGAGAAATCCAAGGCTGTCAGTGAAATGTGGAAGCAGGATGCTGTTCAGCCAGCTATAAAACACAAGGAGACAGAACCAATGAACTCTGTGAATGTATAAATGGCAAATTAAAAACTCAGACCCACTAAGGGTGGATGAATGGTACTGTAAATGAATTATTGGTACCATGTGCTCGTTGGCAAGCTCCAAGCCTGGATGGATGGGGAGCTATTCCCCATTTCCCACGTGATGGGTACTCGAGGTTGTTGCATAGCAGCCTGTCCTAATGTTTATGTATTTGTGCCTTTCCAGCTAGAAACAGTACATTTTAGGACTGCACATGCATTGGCAGGGACAGCTATTTCTGGAGAGAAACAGAACTACTGCATTAGCAATTCACTTGAAATTCTGCTTATTTTTCCTTTCAGACTGGTATTGTTTAGTATTCGCATAATATGATCAAGATGTTTGTCTCAACCTCTACATATGCCACAGTTCTCAAGGTTTAATGGGGTTTTCTGAGGAGCTGTGGCTTCAAGCTGTGGTTCTTTGTGGCACCACTGAGCATCTTCCATACTTGTTTTCATGTTGCTGTTTAGCTCATGGCACGGAACAGCTGTGATGACTCAATGATTCTGCGAAGACAGTATTTTTGGAGACCTTCTCAATAACAGGCTTGTGGTACAACATAAATATTGATGATTTTTAATACTTGATTAAAATAATGGATTGGTTAGTTTTTCTTTAATTACACTCAAGATGACCTCTTTCTCACTTTTCCTCCAGAAAGATGCTTGTACTTATTTCTGAACAAAAAAAACCCAACCAAAAAGAGCGAAAACTCTTTGGACCATAGAAATTCTTGGTCACATTCTTTATGTGCCTTATTTTCACAACTACTGTTTCTAACGTGTGATGAATTTTGAAACTTCTGGCTTATCCTGAAAGGGAGTTCAGAATTAAATTTAATCTATGATTGCTGCAAACACCACAAAGATGCTGGGTTGTTTGAATAAGTTTCTTTGCCCAGTAGAGCAAACCGTGTGTTAATCAAACACGAACCATCATCAGTGTGGGGTCACAGGTTGTGAGGATGGTGCAGAGCCCCCTTACCTCACCCTGCTCGTGAGGGTGAGCAAAACGAGCGTGTCCTTGTGGTTTTGTGTTTGCACTCAGGCTCTCTGTTGGTACAGTGCTCTATTAATGAGGGTAAATGCTACTGAAGTGCCTACATTAAATAAATATCCCCCTGAGTCCTTCCAGAAGTGCATCTGCATGAGGATTGCCTACCCTGCAGCCACCGACACACTTCTACTAGACTAGATCCAAATGTAGCTTCATTCTGTGTTATTTCTGCTGTTTTTCCAGGGCATTTGCCTCATCCTTGCGCTGCTGCTCTGTTTGAAGTTACTACGGCAACCTGTCACCATCTGCTATTATAAAGTGTGCTGGGCTTCAGTTGCTAGGTGTTGAAGTTTGTCATCTTACTCATATGATCCTGATGTTCCTCAGCTGGTTTTTTTCCTGTTCGTGTTGCAGCCACAGCTAATCTGCACTTTTTCAGCAGTGCACGAGGTTCCACGTCTTCCTGCTTGACCTTAGGGAGCCCTGTTTGTTTTACAGAATAATTCTGCGCTTCCTTTTGAAGTACTTTGTATATACTCAACCAAAACAACATTTCTTTTACCTTAGCCACTACTTTGCAGTGTTTATACTAAAGCCAGCGCTTTATTTCATTTATATATGGTATTAATTATGGGGGGTTTTAAGTGGAAAGAGAATTTCAGTGTTTCCTGGACATTTTCTCCTGTTTTATTTTCATTTGACTACCTATTTACTCATGTTCCTGCTCCTGACAGCAGTGCAATATTCATACTACCAATTTATTTATTTCTTTACATATTTTTTGAAAATCTGTCAGGAAATTGGATAATTTGAAAAATAGAATTCAGTGCCGTTTCTGTTCTGGGTTCTTTTGCGTTCATAAGGAAATTGATGTATTGAAGATGGGAAATATTTTATTAGATCTCTTTACAGGCATGCAGAGTTGTTTCTGTTATTTTTTTCATATTGTCTCAGCAGTCAAGTGTTTACTTTGATGCATTTATTTTTTATACATTTGACCTAGTTCTAATCAATGCTTTCTGCTGTAATTCACAAGGTAAATCCTAACAAGCCTAAGCACAGCTAAAATGACTTGCTGGGATTCTACCTGAACTTCACCTTGTCTGCCACAGCCTCTTTTATACTATTCAACCCCTATGCAGAGTGTTTGACAATGCTGAGTGTTTGACAATGAAATAAGTTTTTTAATAGACTGTTGTGTGATTCTGAATTTCTTCTGCCCATCCCGTGAACACGCAGGCTGTGTGCAGCAGTAGGAGCTGGTTCTTGAGCAGAACTTACTGTGCTCACGGGCAGCTCCTGCTCTTTGCACACTCCAGTAAGAGGCACTTAAACCTCAGAGGAGAATTTCAGTGAAAGCAGAGAGATGTCTGCAGGTTTGATGGCAGCTGTGCAGAGCCCTGTGTTATCCTTCAGTCCTGCCAGTGAGAGTGGCAGTGCCGGGGTGCAGGGGCACTTCAGAGATCCGAGGCTGCCTCTGAGAAGAGAATATTTATTGCTGCCGTTTGGGGATTAGGAGGGAGGGGCAAGCTTTAAACCTATAAAGATGCTAGCAGATGATTTCTGATAGCTGAGGTTGCTGGCAAGGAAATGATTAAAGATCAAACAGTATTTGTATTTTCCTGCTTTACAGTTACATGGAAAGGATGGAGGAAGTTTTTGTAGCAAACCATCTTTACTGACACCTATTTTATTATCATTCAGTCCAACTGATGTGAATTTGACAGGTTTGGTGCGAGGTCCTGGCCAGCAAGATGTGATCTTTGCTTATGGATCTTTCCGAGGCATATCATCTGTTAATTTTAAAATCACCGTACACAATCACTAAGGCATTTGTGCTGTACCACAATCACAGGCATAGCCAGACACATTTTTTGAAGTTGGTTTTAACGAAAGAAATAATCTTCTTAAAGTCTTTATGCCCTTAAGCATCGTAATACATGTATTCAATGCTTGTGAAGAAATGCTGCTTATTTCAAGCAGTGATTATTTAACTTGAGTCTAGAAAGGCATTCAGTGGTGAATGCTTCACTACTAAAAATACGAGCTGCTTTTCGTGTCAATTCTCTAACTTCTGCCTGGAATCTTTTCTCAAAATCAAGACACGAGAAGAAAACCCCCCCACAGTTTCAGTGCTGAATCCTTTGCAATTCATTATTCCTTTCAGCTACATGGATTTAACACCACAGCAAAGATTTGTCTGCTCCAGAACTGTAAAAGTGAAGTACTACTGCAGGAAATCCAGCATTTCTTTTAGAAGAGCATCAGTACCCGAGAACACACGATTTCTTACCTGAAAGCTTTTGGTTTACCTGCAGAAAACGAGTCGTCTTAGCCTTAAAAAGTAGGCGAGGCTCTCATTAGCACTAAGGTTACTCCAAAAGAAGGTACGACAGCTCCTTTAGGTTGTAATTCCACTCTTTGTATGCCAGGAGTGTGCTGGGTCTGCTCACGTAGGGATAAATAAATAAAGCCCCGGCAGCACGAAGCGAAGAGCAGCTCGTGGAGGGATGTGCAAGACCTCTAGTGGTGACAGGCAGCAGATGAGGAAGGGACGATTCCCGGCTCTGGAATGGGGACAAAATGGTTGGGAGCGAGTCTGATGTAACAGCGGGACAGAGCGAGCCCGAGGGACCCCGAGAGCCTGGGCAGCATCACCTGCACACCCGGGTCTGGGCATCCCCCGAGCCGGGAGAGTGCAAAGAGCCAAGGAAATCCGGAAAATTGTTTCGCCTGCTCATCAATTTTGTTGTCGAAGCGAAATCGAAGCGTTGGAAGCAGGCTCGCTTTTAAACCAATAATTAAAGCATCAGCGAATTAAAATGTATCGATAGGGAGGAATCTTCACGGTCTTAAAGGAAAGCTGCAAGTCATTAAACTCAGTATTATTGCTCGGGAAAGAAATGGCTTTGCGACTTTCAGTAACTTGCAGTGAAAACTCAGGACTGGAAATCATGTTGTATCTTTCAGCATTTCGATTCTAGGAATTGGGAAAGATTAAATACTTCCTTTTGAGGAAGTTTGAAAGAAGTTTTGAGATATGAATGTCATAATGTTCTACAGAAGTTTAGGATTTCTGTAATAGCTGGTTAAACACCTGCAGAATGTAAAAAACAGCATTTCTTGCACTATTTCTTCCTGTGAATAATAGAATTATTAGAAATTTCTGATTCTAACATCTTTTCTTCCTGTGAATTCCTAATGGAAGAATCCTAGGGAACACCACACGCGTTTTGGGAGTCTTAAGGTGATATTGAGTTGTAATTTTTATATGAAGTTTTCTTGTCACGATGTGTGTTTCCATGTGGTGTCTCATTAATGGTGCAGCTTTCTCACAAGAGCCTGTCCCTTGCCAAGGCAGCTTTTGAATAATCCTTTCGGAGTTCTCAGTTCGTTTCTTTCATCTGGGCTTGCAAAAGCTTGAACATTATTTATTTTTACATACATAAAGGGATTTTTCAGGCATTTTGCGTACTTCAGCTTTAGAAAGAGTGCAATCCAATATCTTAAGTAATCCACACGTGTTGGTTCTGTCTGGTTTGCTTTCAGAGTCATTTTGTGGCGTGCATGACAGCGATCCTAAACCAGATGAATGACCAGCATTATTCAGTGTTCATTGAAACTTTCCAGACAAGTTCAGAACTAGTGGTGAGTACTAAGTGATCATGGAGTTGATATAAATATCTGTTTTGCTGTGAAACATCAGTAGATTTTTTTGGAGTTTCTTGTCTGATTTTTCCTAGAATGAATTCAGTTTCTGTACAATTTTGTCTCTGTGTTGTTGCACTGCCTCCCTCTTCTAATGGTGGCACTGGACAACCCTGTAATCAGAGATTTGGAAAGCACAAATGTCTCTGTTGATCCTGGCACCGAGGTGGGGATGTAATGATCCAGAATAAGCAATGGGATCTTTGTGCTGTACTCTTTTGAGGAAAGGGAAAACAAAAATTATAAATCCACAGCAAAACTTATCCTCAACTAGTTGAACGTTCCCTCCCCACTCCACACACAGTGATCCATGTCCTCTTTCATTTTCACCATTGAGTCTACTCCTGGTGCAGATAACATTGTGAGCTAAATGCTATAAATGCCTTATTCTTGGAGTGCATCCTTTTATTGCCATTGTTTCTGCTGTAATCGAATGGTGCCAGAAGGTTTTTATGGTCCTGTGTGTGTCCTTTTGCACTCCTGGTGCAGCTCTCAGGTAAGCCAGGGCAGTGGCACAGGTTTGGATTACATCTGCAGTTAGTCCATGGAGGCAATATCTGCACCTGTCAAGGAAATGATCAGTTCCCTTCCTTTATTAAATCCAGAGTGGTGCCGTAACTGAAATTTTAAATACGGACTAAATGGAGTAAAAAATGAAAAAATCCTATTTTTTTCGAACCTATTCGTTCTTTATGCATAGTGAGACTAATTCATAAAAAATATCAAACTTTACTCCAAAGCACTACAGCTTTTTGTTTCCATTCATTTACACCTTCTATTTCCCTAAGAGCCCTGCATAACAAATTCAATGTAATGGCTTTTAGCTCCCATTTGGAATCTGAGACTGCTGTTCTACAGGACTTTGGCTACAGCCTCAGGTTTACTGATACCACCAGGAATTCTTCTCTTGACTTCACTGGGAGCAAAGTGGAGCCCCCCACCTTGGCTCATCCATCACACAGAAACCCCAAAGCGTGTGTTACACCGCCCCAGCCTGAGTGCATTTTGTTGTTCCAGGACTTCTTGATGGAAACGTTCATAATGTTCAAAGATCTCATTGGGAAGAACGTTTACCCCTCGGACTGGATGGCCATGAGCATGGTGCAGAACAGGTAAAAGGGACAGGTTCTGTTCTTGTGCAGAGTGACTCGTTTCATATCCTACAAAATGTTTTTCGGTCTAGGATTACTTTAGGATTTTTCAGTCTAGGATTACGTTATCATTCCAGTCTGGGCAATGCCAAGAAGGTCATCTGAAACAATCCATTAAATAGCTTGTTGCCTGTGCTTTAAGTCCACTTAGAATGGAAAGGGAAGATTATTTAATTTTTTTATTCATTTGGATGTTACCTTTACAGCTGAACTTATTCTGGCTTCTTGTTTTCAATGAAACACTTTGAGTTTAGATGCTGGGTTGTATTATGGAGTGAATACACTTTTTAAGCAAGACTTCTGTTGACAGTCACCTGGACTATTTTAGTTTTGTAGAGATGGTGGTAACACTGAGTTTTCTAGAAGTTGCAGAGGGACTGGTCTAAGTGTTAAGTGTCAAAAGTGCATCGGTTTGAATGAGCTTAGTCCACAGGTGCTGTTTATTTGAAATGTCACAGTTATACAATTCTTCCACTTTTACAATATATAAAAAGAGATGACAGAGGATATTCAATAAACTTGATCATCTCCTGAGAGTACTCAGTCTTGAGGAAAAGATTTGACAATAAAATTTACAGTCTTGCAATATCAGATTTCGATACTGGGTACATTTTAATCTAGGATTTGAATGGAATGATGTTAAATAAAAAGGTTGTTTGGGGCTTTTTTTGCATTCCGTGATTCAAAAGTGAAGATGACGACGGTTCTAGTGGGTGGTGATGGTTCTGGTCAGGTGTCCAAACCTCACTTTGTCTCTCATGGATGTTACTGAACGTGCAGAGGGATCTCTGACCCCTCTTCTGAGGTGGGCAGGTGCAGATGTGCTGCTGGATGTGTAAATTCAGGTAGTATTTTGTACATTACAGGAGTTTCATCCCTCTTGTTTTTCTGTCCAAACCAGTCTTTGTCCTATCAGGTAAACTCTGACTCCTTGCACATTCTGATGCTGCTGCTGCTGTGATTGTAATTAGTTTTAATGTAGCAAGGATTACTCTAAAAATCATCAATTTGGTATGAAACTACCTGCAATCATCCGGCACATGTCAGCACATCAAACCTTTCATATGTAAAACTGTTTCTCTTACCTAGAAAATGCTGTTGACACCTGCATTATCCACAAATATAGGATTATTTTATTCTGTGAGGGTGGGAAGTGTCTGTCCTTGGTCAAAGGATGTCCTTGGGGCTTCACCTGGTGGTGTCTCTATTGCCTCAGGTCCTGACAGTAAAAATTGCTTTGGGGGCTGTGTGTGTGTTCATACACCTCCCAATGGCCCTGAACTCTGTGGACAAGTTGTTCCAGGCAGGTTTTGTCGCTCTAAGCTTTATCCTGTGCAAAGAAAATAAGTCAGCATTAAAAAAATATTGTTTAGAAGCTATTTAAAAGTTCTCCTGTAAACACATTGCTTACCTAAAATGACTTGGCACTGTTTATACTCCTCGATTATGTTGCTGTTCTCTGGAATGCATAAGGAAATGAGTTATTGATCTTACTTTATATCTTAATTTTATGTTATATCAACAACTGGGAGGGAGGATTTTTAGCAGTCTTTATAGAAATTTGGTTTTGTTTTTTTCTTTTTTCAGGTTTTGGGGTGTTTCTTGAAGGAATGGAAGTTCTACAAAAGAAATTGAAGACTAATTTAGTTTTCTAGATTTGTCTTGTTAACGTTCTTTACCACAAACCAGAAAAGTAGCAGAGAGAAAGTCACAGGGGATCAGGCTTAGGTCTCTTATAATAACACCAAGAGAAGAAAAGGAAATTAAAACAAAACCCCAACAAACCAAACACGAAAAATACCAGCACAGTGCGGGTTTTGCATTCTTAATTCCCCTGTTGGGAGCAGGAGGCTCCATGCAGGCTTTTTACTCCCTGGAGGAGTTGTTTTACCTCGAGTCTCCCCATTCTGCATTTGGGAAGAGCTTGGTGAGGGCTGTGGGCACACGTGTGCTGTGTGGTGTCACCTGGGCAGTGGCAGGGTGCAGCTGCTGGCCCCTGTGCCCTCGGGGAGTGCAGCACAGCCTGGCAGGCTCCCCTGCACGATCTGGGCGTTTTGTGCCTTGCCAGGACAGTGGGAATTGGAGTTTTGCTGCAGGAGGAACTGCAGCACAGAGGTGTGGGATCAGTACAGAGGGCAGAGGAGAGGGAAGAGCATCTCCAGCACTGCAGCTGTGGCCCTGTTTGCTGGGCAGGACACTCCAGCTCCTGCTGCATGGAAGTAGAGACAGGCAGTGCCTGAATGATATCCAGGATATTTCAGCTAAAAGCTCAATGTCTGGCATAGATGGGGCACGCAATGAGAGAATGACTTCTCACAGGGCCCAAGGGGAGGGAGAATCAGCACATTCTTGTCCAGGAGAAACTCTGGATGAGTTGAAAGAATTGGAGTAGAAGCTTAACTGACTAAACTCACTTCTCAAGCTTTGCCTGTGTCAGGATGGAATGATTTAACTCAAATTGCTTTAAATCACTGTAATAAACAACGTGCTCTTTGCTTCCCAAGCCTGCTCAAGCTCCTAAAGCCTGTTTGAAGGAGGCAGAGGTTGTGTGTGCTGGTCCCACTGGACAGGCAGTATTCAATGAGCAACAGAGACTGAAAAGGCAGGATGAAAATAATGAAATAATTAAATATCTTTTATTTTTCCTGTTTTCCCCCCTTCCATTAACAGCAAGATGGAAAGAATAATTTTTACAGCATGCTAGGTAGGGCAGAACACTTTGGGAAACAGTAACATCATCATTGAGGTCATGAGGATATAATATCTGAGTTGTTTTCATGATCCTCCATGGTGGATTTAATTAACTTTTGTTCTAATTAAAGTTGCTTACTGCATTCTTCTTATTAGTTACTACTGCTTGTATGTGCACTTTATTCCACTCATGACACTTAGATATTGGCTATTAACTTATTAAAAGCAGTAATTCCTGAGTACATGGCGTTTGTGGGGAAATGCTTGGCTGGTTTAGGTAATACCACATCGTCTGTTTATCTTTCAGCTGCTCATAATTTCAATTTAGAGGGATATAATTTCTCCCAGGAAATTCATGTACTTTATTGTCAACATGAAGTGCATGGGGAGTCAGATTCGCTGAGTAAAAGGAGTTAGCTGGGTTAGCAACTGCAGGAAAAGTGTTCCCATCCCTTCCCTTGTCCTCTGGGCTTTGAAATGGTAATTCCTCATGGGGAGCCTGAAAGCATTTGATCTTATCCTAATTAGTACCGGGATCAGTGTGCTTGGTGTCCAGTCTGAAGTGGCTTCCTGAGCACTTTGATTGTTTGCGTGTCCGTTTGGGTTGGGTTTTGAACCTTGCCCACGCTATTTCGAGGTCTTTAAAAATAAATGGAAACAGGGTTTCACCAGCACATTTCAAGGTCAGATCCTATTCACTGAAAAACTCCTGCAAGAGAACACTGTAGGGTATTTTCTAACACCAGTGGTTTGCCTTTTCCTAAAAAATGTTTTCATTACCTGTGTATCTGAGTGTTTTCAGGCATCTGTCAGAGTCAAGTCTTCCCCAGCGCTTTTTAAGTCTAACTTGAAAGGTTTAGCTCTGCAGGTATTTGGCAAAAGAGCTGGAATTGTTGTCAATTTTCTTTCATTATACATACTAAAAATAGCTGCTTGCTTGCTGATGAACTGCTTTGTAACGCCCTCCAGACGTGGTTCTCGTGGAGCTCACACTTGGAGCAGTGTTATTAATTCAGCCCAAGCTTCAAATCAGCGTCACCTGCAGCCCCAGGCACCTCAGCAGTTCTCAGCCTGCCAGGGCTGAGGCTTCTCTGGGTGTCCTGGTCCTGGCCAGGAGCAAAGGGAGGCAGGATAATTCCTCTTTGCTGCCCAGCAAGGGACTGCTGGGACTTCTGTTCAAGAGAGGACAGCAGGGATCGCAGGCCTGGGTTTTGTTGGGGTTTTTTTTGGTTTTTTCTTCTCATAGATCATCAGAGAATGGCTCTGTGGCTTCTGAAAAACTTGCTTTCCATGTATGCGTGCGTGTTCCTGAACACAATGTTGGAACAAGTGTTCAAGGCCAGGTTGGGCAGGGCTTGGAGAAACCTGCCCCAGGGGAAAGTGTCCCTGCCCACGGCAGGAGCTGGCATGAAATGAGCTTTAAGGTCCTCTCCAACCCAAAGCATTCTGTGGTTCAATGAACTCAAGTTGAAAGGGAGAAAAACCTCAAATTAATCAAAATATTAGAGCTGCTTCTCAGTCTTTCATTTATCTGTTGGTGGGAATAAAACTTGTCATATTTAAAAACAAACAAACAAACACACAAACAAAACAAACCAACCCCCAAATGAATAGTTTAGGTTAGTTTTACCCTGAAAGCTGGTTCATTTATGTAACTAAGGTTGGATGACGGTGTTATGGTTTATTTTGTGCAAATAAGGCAGAATTTAGAAGGCTGATCTGCTGCATACAAGTAACTCTTTTCTTTGATCTTGTTTTCCTCTGCAACTTTTGACTGATTTAAACATCTTCTTATAGAAATGCAGTTGTTTTTATAAGGGCTTGAATTTTCAGAGGAGCAGAATATACGCAGGCTTATGGCATCTTGCAGGACTTTGTAATTTTAATGTAAGAAAAAATATTTTGAGCAACAAGTATAGATGTCTAACAAAAATATTCTTTCATGCACGGTTGCAGAAAAGGGTAAATAAGGTATTATAACAAGTGCAAACAAATGTTACTGTTTAGTCATTGATTTAATTGTGTACAGTGATAGGATGTGTCCTTGGACAGTTTGGTTTTGCTGTGAGACCAAAAATGTCCTTGCTGAAATGCAGGTTCCCTGTTAATATGAAGTCCCTTTCAGAGGGAAATTTATTTCTTTATTGTTTTCCCTGCTGGGGTATTTGGTACAAAATGCCTCAGTGTTCTCACATTTGCATTTCCTGTCCATTAAATCCAAGTTCTTCTGTTTCCTTATCATCTTTCTCAGTCTCTACGAAAGTCAGTGTTTGTAATCAGACAAATGCCATCAAGCAGCCCTGGGGCGATGGGGTGAGGCAGGTGGGAGCAGAGGCACTGCTTTCCCCGGGGCTGCACTTTGCTCCCATGGAGATTTCCACTTCCAGCTGTGGCTGCTCCCACGGAGAATTCCACTTCCAGCTGTGGCTGCTCCCGTGGAGAGTTCCACTTCCAGCTGTGGCTGCTCCCGTGGAGAATTCCACTTCCAGCTGTGGCTGCTCCCATGGAGAGTTCCACTTCCAGCTGTGGCTGCTCCCATGGAGAGTTCCACTTCCAGCTGTGGCTGCTCCCGTGGAGAATTCCACTTCCAGCTGTGGCTGCTCCCATGGAGAGTTCCACTTCCAGCTGTGGCTGCTCCCATGGAGAGTTCCACTTCCAGCTGTGGCTGCTCCCGTGGAGAATTCCACTTCCAGCTGTGGCTGCTCCCATGGAGAGTTCCACTTCCAGCTGTGGCTGCTCCCATGGAGAGTTCCACTTCCAGCTGTGGCTGCTCCCGTGGAGAATTCCACTTCCAGCTGTGGCTGCTCCCATGGAGAGTTCCACTTCCAGCTGTGGCTGCTCCCATGGAGAGTTCCACTTCCAGCTGTGGCTGCTCCCGTGGAGAATTCCACTTCCAGCTGTGGCTGCTCCCATGGAGAGTTCCACTTCCAGCTGTGGCTGCTCCCATGGAGAGTTCCACTTCCAGCTGTGGCTGCTCCCGTGGAGAATTCCACTTCCAGCTGTGGCTGCTCCCACGGAGAATTCCACTTCCAGCTGTGGCTGATCCCATGCAGAATTCCACTTCCAGCTGTGGCTGCTCCCACGGAGAGTTCCACTTCCAGCTGTGGCTGCTCCCATGCAGAATTCTGCTTCCAGCTGTGGCTGCTCCTATGCAGAATTCCACTTCCAGCTGCGGCTGCTCCCATGGAGAGTTCCCCTTCCAGCTGTGGCTGCTCCCATGCAGAATTCCGCTTCCAGCTGTGGCTGCTCCTATGCAGAATTCCACTTCCAGCTGTAGCTGCTCCCATGCAGAATTCCGCTTCCAGCTGTGGCTGCTCCTATGCAGAATTCCACTTCCAGCTGTGGCTGCTCCTATGGGGAGTTCCACTTCCAGCTGTAGCTGTTCCCACAGAGAATTCCACTTCCAGCTGTGGCTGCTCCCATGCAGAATTCCACTTCCAGCTGTGGCTGATCCCATGCAGAATTCCACTTCCAGCTGTAGCTGCTCCCATGCAGAATTCTGCTTCCAGCTGTGGCCGCTCCCACGGAGAGTTCCGCTTCCAGCTGTGGCTGCTCCTATGGGGAGTTCCACTTCCAGCTGTAGCTGTTCCCCCAGCGAATTCCACTTCCAGCTGTGGCTGCTCCCATGCAGAATTCCACTTCCAGCTGTGGCTGCTCCCACGGAGAGTTCCACTTCCAGCTGTGGCTGCTCCCATGCAGAATTCCACTTCCAGCTGTAGCTGCTTCTATGGAGAGTTCCACTTCCAGCCGTGGCTGCTCCGTTCATGCTCTGCTGGCCGCTCCCAGCCTGGCACACAGAGTCCCTTCCCGTGCCTGTGCCAGTGTCACCCTGCCCCACCATCACCTGCATCCTCCCAGCACAAAGGTGCTCATTCTGCACCAGCTCTGCGTGCTGCTGGTTGTTATCCGTGTTGTGGAATTATCTGCTCACCACAAATCTAAACATTTCATTGTGTGGTGGCTGCAGCAGATCTGCTCAGCAAGGGAGGCAGTTGCCCATCGTGGTCGTGGCACAGGGTGGATGCCTGGCAGGTTTTAACTGCAGTCATTTTTTCAGTCTTTTATCTCAAATACAGAGGGAAAACGTGCAGGGAGATGTGCCATTCCCACTCCCGCTGCAGAGTGTCTCATCTTTCCTGAATGGAATGCTCACACCCCCAGACTAAGAGCTCCCTGAGCTAAAGGAAAAGTCCTCCGTGGAGAGAACAACTCGACACACACACAAAAAAAAAAATCTTGGTAATTTGATGTTCTGAAAGTCAATGAGATAAACTGTTACTTTCCTAAATACAGCTTCGACTTGCAGAGAGAAAGCCCTAAGGTTCTTTGCTAGGTGGCTTGTTATAAAGTACTTTTGTATGTGTTCAAGTATTTTAATTTTAATAAAACATCTGGGGATTAAGACAACGAGGAGTATTTTCCCCTCTGTAGAGTATATGTGCAAATGAGTAAAAAACATCGAAGAGATTACCCACACAAACTGTTCTGTGTCGCTACAGAAAAGACTGAAAATTCAAAATTCATCATTTTCATCAGTTGTAAGTGCAATTGAGCAATCTTTTTGTGCTCCCCTTTCTGAGTAACTTTGACCAGAACTTCATATAATTACAGATTTTCAGGAAATAAAATATATGCAATTTCCTCGCACTTAACATTATTTTGAAGAGTTAATTTTCATATTTTTTTACCAGAAGCATCACAAAATAACCCTGCTGGTGTATTATGTATTTGCTGCATAATCATCTCTTTTAAAATTCATAGTCTGCTGGTTCAATGCAACGAAAATCAGTGGAAGAATAGGGAAGTAATTTCACAATATCAATTCAAACTTCCTTCAAAAATGAAGGCTGTGGGAGTTTATTAGTGTGTGACATCCTGACACAACCATGTTAAGACATCATTTTCATCTTTAAGAGCTGTTTTTCATCTTTGTGTCTGATTCCCATTCTTGATCTAGCACTAAAGACAGCACGTGATTGTTAATTTTTTCATTAATTCAGAATATTTCTACTATGCAAAAAATTGTCTGGAATGCAGAGAAAAGCAAAGGAGACAGAAGTGAGAAGAAAGTCACAATATAAGCAAAATTACTGAAAGTAACAAAATACTGAAACCCCTCAAGCTGATTTACTGAGAGCCCATTCTGACAGCTCTTTGTACACTTCATTTGCAAGCCATGACGTTCCTTAAAGCATTCAAAACATCCCATTCCCAGGAGTCTGGCAGAAAATGTGCACCTAATATTCAGATTTGAAAATGGATTATGGTCCCTAAATGAGAGCTGCACAGTGTTTAAAGCAGATTTTGGGTAGATTCTGAAGGAAAAACAACATTCAGAGGGCCTGTTGGCCAAGTCAGGAGGTCTCACATGGGAATTTGGTTTGTCTGGCACAAAGCCACTGCACATTCCTGTCTTTCTCTGGGAGCTCATTGTGCTGCTGTCACACTAACTCTGACACTTTAGAGCAGGCAGTATTCTGGATGCTTGGCATAGCTGTTTAAAGCAAATTTTCAAATAGTGCTAATAAGGAGAAACACAACGTATGATTGAGACAAACCCCAATATTATAATTGAGACAAGAGCAGCCGAGGCACAGCCAGTTCGAAGCAGTTGCTTTCTGACCCTGTTATTTAGTTACACTCTGGGCGTACAGAAAAAGAATTCTTGGAAAAGAATTAAGGAAAAAGGCAGTTGCTTTATCATTACAATTCAATATGAATGGTTCAAGAAATTATTCCTCAGTCTGTAGCAAAGCTGAGTTGACACAAGGGAGAAATATGAGGAAATTATTCTCCTTTCTTTACACCACTGGCCATATTTTTGCAGTTACCATGGAAGTGAATTTCTTCCCAAACGTTGCCACTATTGTGCTCTTCATAACTAGGTTGCATGTAGCCACAAGGTTTTTAAATATTATTTCCATCTTGCATTACCCTTCATTTCTAAATCGATGATTGCCATGTTATTCGGAGATAATTTCTGCTGTTGCTTGGTGAAGATTTTGTTATTATCTTTTCACCTGTAGCACACGTGTGTTTTAGCCTCTCCTGTCACACTGATTGCTTGTCTGCTCTCTCTTCTGTATTTTGTACCTTCCAGCATTAGTTTATAGTTCCAATCTCTGATTTCAGTCCTTGGCAATGACCAGCGTTGGGGTTTGGGTCTGACCCACTCTGAATCTTCTCATTCTCTATCGTGCCTGCTTCTGCATGTTCTGCACACAACAAGGAAGAGAAAAGGTGGCAGAAGCCTACAGGAGAATCATTTAACTTCAGCTGCTTCTCCCTTGTGTTTGCTTTATGTTACAATACCCATCAGGTGTCTTCTGCACCACATTTTGTGAGGATGATACTAAGAAATCGATATAAATCATGTACAAGTATTATTTTGGCTCTGCTATTCCCTGCTCCAGATTTCACAGAGTTGGCAAAATGGCCAACCCATGTCTGTCAGAACTCAAAAAAGATCTTTAAAAATAATAGTCAGTACATCCTCCAGGTTTGTAAGAACTTCCCTCATATTCCTCATCTGTTCAAGTAAAGGATTCCCTGATGAAAGAGCTGATTGATCAGGTTTGGGGATTACAAAATTAGTGCAACTCCTTCTGGCTTGAATTTTGGACCAAACTGTCTGCAGAAAAAGCACTTAGGGTTTGTAGGAAGAAGCTCTGAATAGTAAAAGCTGTCCGTGCCTTCATTGGCTTTTAGATGTGACTTAAAAAACCCATATATGCCATCATTTTAATGGTTTCTTTGAATAAGTTTTCACAACGCAGGAAATACGCTCTTTTAAACTTCACCTCTATTTTTCTGTGTCTGATTATCCAGTAGAAG
Organism: Melanocharis versteri; assembly: GCA_013397845.1. Taxonomy (NCBI): domain Eukaryota; kingdom Metazoa; phylum Chordata; class Aves; order Passeriformes; family Melanocharitidae; genus Melanocharis; species Melanocharis versteri. Next base: position 106,564 of record VZTG01003962.1, read on the forward strand.
TTCATACTTGATTCATTTTTCCCACCTGTCTTTACATCAGTGCAGTCACAGGTTGAGGAGACAGAGCAGGCACAAGTTTGAGTGGATGCTCATAAATACCTGAGTGAATTCATTCAGCCTTCACCTCAGTATCTGGGTCACTCATCTCAGAGTTGAAGCAGTGAACTCCCAAGTTTTAGAGTCATGTGAACCTAAAAAGACATTGAGGAGCATCTCACTGCAGTTGGGCACTGCTTTAAAAGAATTCACCTGAAGAGTCTGAGGAAAGGTCTATTCATTATTTTGGAAATGTTTCTGACGCTGGATCTGATTTATGCAGCTTTTCCAAATTAATGTTGTGGACCCAGAAGTGTTCTTGGTTTGGAACAAGGTATAGAAAAATCCAGCTTTTGCAAAGCCACCTAAGAACAGTCAATGCGAATTTAAGGTTTTGTTTGTTTGGGGTTTTTGAGGGGCATGTTGTTTGTTTGTTTGTTTTATTAAATCCTCTCTTTGTTTTATGTTGCAAGAAGCTGATGTAACAATTCTAACTGGCTGGCTAAAAATAACTTGAAGTTGCAGATCTGAATTTGAGGTTTATTACCTATTTACACTTCAAACGCAAGGACAACATGCAGACCTATTTTACTGTGAGACAAAATCATCATCTTCTGAGAAATGGCCTTGAAATCCTATTTTGATTAATATGTTGTTTATGAATACGGAATGCTTTCCTTGCTCCATCTCAGTCCCTTTGTTTTATTTTGTGGGAGAATCAGCTTAAAATCCAATTTTTATCTTAGGGTGACATGAATTTTCAGTTTTTTCTGTCTTAAATGATTTCTCTAGGTTACTTAAGACACTGTTCTCCCCTGTCTAGAACAGACATCTGAGTGTGTGAAACTGAGTACAGTTGCACAGGATTCTATTCTTTGGGCTCTTTCCGGCCAAAATTTTTAACAACTGTCCCTGACAATACAATAAAGTAAAGCAGAAGCAGCAGGAAATTCAGAGAGAGAGAGGAAACAGGAGCAGTTGAACCATGGCAATTCTGTTGCTGTCCTAAGCCACAACCCTGCATTTTTATACTCAGATTTAGCCCAGAGACTCTGGACTTCGAAGATCTTCCATAAATCTTCAGGCCCACGAGTTTTATATGAGCTGTACATTAGAAGCATTAATCCTCATAAACTCAGGAAATATCATGGAAGTTATTGTGGGTGAAGGAATTTCAGCAATTTTAGATCACAGTTATTTAAACTGATGAGAAATTAATTCTGCAGTAAGTGACTTTAGAAAAGTTATTGTTTAATTAAAATTGATGGGAAATGTGACAATTTAATTTAAGTCTTTAAAGATTAGCGTTTAAAATTATATTTCCTCCTTTTCTTCATCAAAATCTCGAACTGTTTTAGAAGTACCTGTTTATTTTCACACTTGTGGCTACTTCATTAATGCCCCTTTTTGGTGAAAGAGGAGACTGAGGCAGGACAGTGAAATCATTGAGGCTTTGGCAGGAGCCAGGAATAGCATTCAAACCTACTGCCTGAGTGACTGCCAATGACAGGAATAGATAACACCCTTTAGGCAAAATACAAATGCATGAAAATATTTGGAACTTGACAGCCTGGAAGTATTGCATGCTCCCTGAAAATGTGTCATTCCAGTCTGTCAGATAAAACTATTTGCGAGAGCGAAAGGGATATTTACAGAAGACAGCTTATATATAATTATATTGTATAGAAACCTGTAAATATTTGTAATATTTTCCACGATTTTTTACTGGGCATTAAGTACCTCAGTATTTCTTAGGTGTCCTTGAGGTTTTTTTATATGGCTCAAAGTAAACCACAAGCTCTTCACAAAAATTTTTATCATGACGCACATTAATATATCCATGTTATGAAATAGATTTCCACTAATATACTTCATGTGTGTTTAAGCTATTATTTCTACTGTATCTTACATGATATTTCTATTTAAAGAGCAAAGTACTGAAAAGTGTGGGATTTTTTTATTGCAAGAAGAATTATTAGCACCATACCAGAGCCTACCTAAACTGGATATTTAGGTGATGTGCTTCACCGTGGTGCTGGAGCAGTGTGGAAATGCACAGAATGTGGGAATTAGAAAAGCCTCAGAAATGGAAGACACCCCCTCCTGCTCCAGCCAAAAACTCTGACTGAAGGGAAATGCTCCTCCCTGAGCAGCTGGAGCTCAAGAAGTTGCTTATGTGAGTTGGCAAGGAATAAAATTTTCAATCAAAGGCTCTGGAGCAATACAGAGCTACAGAAAAGACACAACATTGAAAAGGCCTTGACCTGAAACTCCTACTCAGAAGAATAATGATGATGATGACACAGAATAACGTGTCTGTGATTCTGCCGAGCTGTGTGGGGTTTTGTGCTGCCTAAAATAAATCACTCTTCTAGAATCCTGTTTTTTTGCAGCATCTTAAACAGTTTGTGTCAAGTATCAGGCAGCTTGGAGGAGATAAATGTCCCCATGTGAGTGGAGCGTTAGGGGAAAATGTGTTTATTTTCTTGTGGGCAGTGTGGCACAGCTTTCAGCAGGAATCACATTTGGGAGCTGATGACATCAAGGTGGCAAAGCAAGTACAATATTGTGGGAAATGGCACTGGGGCACAGGGCAGCCCTGTGAGCGAGCACGGGGTGATCAGCAGAGCAGCGATCGCCTGCAAGGGCAGCGCTGAGCAAAATCCGATTTCTTGAGCTGGAGGAGATTTGATGCCACTTGGCTTTTCACAAATCAGCTCCGTGATTCAGCTGGCAGGATTAGCTGAGCCAGAGTGAGGAGATGAGATCAGAGGATGCCCTGGCCTGGGAGGAAGCTCCACTGAGGGTGTGGGATGATGCTGTGAGTGACACAGCACCATCAGAACTCTGTTCCCTCCCCTGCCACAGCTCCTGCAGCTTCCCTCTGGTCACCTTAGAAAGGGACTCAGCAAGATGTGGCAACGTGCATAATTACTGAATTTCCTTGATCCCATCAGTAATATGGGGGATGTTACACGGATGGAAATAAATTCTTCTTTAAGTTTTCGCAAAGAATATTTTCCTCCTGGAGAACCTCCCACCCAACAAGGGATTTCTCCCAGCCAGTCACTGCTCTAACAAAGCTGGGAGCTCCTTTGGGTGATTGCTCAGTGGTTAAGTGGGATTCCCTGTCCTAAGCCTGAACTGTTGCTTTACCTCCCTCATTAAGAAACTGAACTTAACCCTTTCTGATTTATCTCTTTTTTTGTGGTGAGACTAAACCTCCTTTCCCTGACTGTTCTGTTTCTCCAGTGGCTCACAGACAGCAACCAGTGTAACAACAGAGTTTGTTTGCTGTGTTCTACCAGCCTCCAGTGACCAATGGCATTTAATTGTCCTCCCTTCAGTTCAGTCTTTGATGCATCTGCTCACTTCTGAGCCAGTATAAAATTCAGGCATTCCCAGCATCCTGTAGCAAAGAGCTGCAGAGTTGAGCAAGATTAACACAGAACCTGGGTTTGCTTGTTTTGGGTGCACATCCTGGCTGTGTTCAGGGCTCTCTGATGCTTCTCTGAGAAGCTGTGAGCACTCAGTCTCTCATCTCTGTGGTACTTTCGATTTTATAGATCCTGCCGTGTCCCTGGCTGGGGGTCATTCCTCTGTCACATTTATTTGCTTGTTTCCTCCTCTCTTCTTTCTTTTTCTATTTATTTATCATTTTGAGATGGGACAGCAAAACACACAGAGAATCCAGCACAAGGACACAGCATTCTTTTGACAGTAACATAAGGATATCCTGCAGCTTCTTAAACTTTTGCTGATAATCCTAATTATTGAATTATTGCTTTCTCTGATGTTACTAATCACCGAGATGGTGGGGATTTCTGGATCTGGCTGTTACAGATATTAGATCTTCTTCCTGACTGGGAATATCTAGTTGGCAGCCAATCATTGTATTTGGACAATTAGGGTTGGTTTTCCCTTGAGTTCACCTTTCTGTTTGCCTCTACAGTGTTTTTCATAGAAATATTTCCACTTAATAGCTTTAAAAAATTTACCTATGAAGCAGAGGCAAATGATCACTTTCAGTCAATTAACAATTTTGAAAACAACTGAATTATTTAAATAAATTTCATAAATATTTAAAGATGCAATTGATTTTTTGTTTTACAAATGTCCCGTGCTGGGAAGTCAGACAAAAAAATTAGCTTTAGAAACATGACTTAATCACTCTGCATTAATCAAGAGCTTAAATAGGTGCTGCTTTTCAGGCTAGTAGGGTAATGTTCATGCTCTTACTCTTAGAAGAAGTAACTGTAGAGTATTTTAATGTGTATTCTCACTGTTTTGAATGTTTTTATACTAAAGATGTGAGCACAGGAGCTTTTTCAGCTGTCAAACCCGCAGAGGAGGCGATGCCACCCTTGTGAATGATCTGGGTTTGGCAGAAGGTGACACTGGGTTTGAAAGAATTGCTCTGTTTCCTCAGGAATGCAGCGGAGTGTGCAGCAGAGGAAACGAAATTCTATTGTCTGACTTTTCCAACAGAGAATGAGAAACTTTTTGACAATTGTGTAATTTTTTCTATGGGTAACACTATAAATCCTGTGCCACTGGACAGATTGTCACCTGCTGTGCTCGTGTGTGATGCTCCCAGTGTTTTCAGTGCCAAATGTGCTTCCACCAATATCACACACAGTGATATTGATGGCCAGAGGTTACATTCATTTCTCTGTATCACCGCTGTTCTTTTTTAGGGTCTTCTTGAGAGCCATCAACAAATTTGCAGAGACAATGAACCAGAAGTTTTTGGAGAACATGAATTTTGAAGTCCAGGTAAGTGTTTAGAGTATTTTAGTTTTTCAGCCAGGGCAGTGTGTGCAGGTCTGCCCGAGCCCCTCCTGGTGCTGTGCTCCGGTATCAGACGAGCTGTGGATTTGGGGCAGGATTGGACCATCTTCCACATGACATCAGAACTGGGCTTTGCTTATTTATGAGAAGGCACCCAAGCAGGGTATTTTGTTCTGTGACTCTGCTCAAGTAGAAAACTCTTTTCTTTTTTTCTTAGTCAGCCAAGTGAATTCGGAAAGTCAATCTCAGATGTAACATAAGGAGCCTCTCCAATGGCAGTGCTATGGATGTAGGACAGAAAAAGCTTAACTTTGCTGATTCCTAGAGTATTTAGCACCTAGAATTTATTTTTGATTTGTAGTCTTCCCTGACAAATCTATCTTCATCTATTTATTTTTATTAGTTCTTTCCGTAATAATTTTTAATTAGGGTAAGTTGGGGTATTTTGGCTGTTCAGTATCACTCTGTGTAACTGAACTATTTGGTTATGCGTTTTACCATGTTTGGCTTCTTTAGATAAAAATGAGAATGTCTGTAGTTTTCACATTCATTAAATTGGTATTAAAATGTAAATATCCTTTTAGATTCAGGATTTGTCACTAAGTGCTGCCTGATCAAGGTGTGTAAAGTTATTCTGTTTCACTCTTTACATAAAGTTCAGGGCTTTATATTGTGTGGTTCATTTCACAGCTTTTAATCTGTTTTAAATGATTCCACTTGTGTTAAAAACTGTTTGGGATTTGGTCTCTTGGTCCTCAACACAAAACCCCTTGGTCCCAAATAGCTGCAGAGTGCTTACACAGGAAGAGTTTGAACGACAGCAGTGAAAAGAAAGGTAAAAGATTCACACTCAGTCACAGTGGCCCCAGGTAGGAAATGTAGAGTTTTTCAGGCTTTATTTAATTAAAAATTAATTTTAAATTATTTAATTAAAAATTAAATAAATAAATAAACTCAAAAGGTGTGGCTATACACATGTATGTATGCATAATGTTAATTAAGATTTTTGAATCACAACGAAAGATGTTTCTTCCAACAAACTTAAAATTAATTTTTTTAGTAAATATCCCTTTTGGAAACTCTCAGACCCTTGACATATTTATGATATAATGTGTCTTAGGCTCTATCAGTTCATTAACAAGCCATTTATAACCTATCATTTCTATGCACTTGATCACTTTTTACTGCACGATGTGTCAGTAATTTTTAAAAGCAGACAACAAAGGTCTGACAGACACCACCAGGGTGTCTGCAGGGTACCAAAACCACACAGACTATAAAGACTGGATCTGTCAAAGCTTTATTGAGGTGTACACTGCCTTTTTCAAACGTGAAAGCGGCAGTTTGATCTGGAGCCTTTATTTCTGCTCTTTCCTGTGGCAATTCTGTGCCTTCCAAAGTGTTATCAAACACCCAGGGACGTTGTAGTTCAGCACTGCACCTTGCACTTCAAGGGGATGCATTAATGCTCTTCTGTTCATGACTTGTCAAATATCTGGAGGCTCTGAGCAAGCTAAACAATGTCATGGTAAATAAATGGTGCCCTGAAAAGAATTGTGATACCCTCATAGTCTTCGTAAGAGACTTTAAAGTACAAATCAAGGTGTTACCTTACTTTTCTTCCATGAGTAAAAGCTCTGCAAACCTTCTAAGAATTCCCTAAATATACCTATTTAAAAAGCTGCTACTGGACTAGAAAAGGTCTGAATAGTGCAAAGCACATTGTCTGATATTCTTAATTATAAATTTGAATTTGATTTCCCACAGTACAGGGTTTTTATATCAATATATCTTCACTGTAAGCAAAGCTGAGCAGGAGTTAACTCAAAGTAAATGAGAAACTCCTGTACTTTATAAAATAGTTCACCTTACAGCGTAGCTACTGTGTAGCCATATTTCTATTTTTATTTACATTCATACAGAAAAATTGTGAATTGGGACAAAGAAACTTGCTTTTTCCATTTTGATTTGAGAGAAAATTTGGAAGTAGAATAACTTTCAGGCTTGTTAAGAGCTGCAGCCTGATGATCACATGGTCTGGTTATTCCCATCTCCAGCCCCAGGAGCAGAGGCAGCCCCACACATCCCAGACCTCAGGTGTGTTTGGGGCAGGTCCCTGAGCCCACTGCAGGAGCAGCTGAATGAACTGGGGAAAACAGATGCACATCAGTCAAAATCTTATTTAAAACAAAAAGATGCCGCAACTTTAAGCTCTGTGTAAACAAGTGCATGATTTTTACTGTTTGCAGGATGGTGTTTTCAGATCAGATTATTAATAGTTGAAGCAAAGTCTTAATTAAAAGAAAAATTTGAAAAGCTCTTTAAAGCCCAGGGAAATAGATCTGAGGATTTTCACTTGGCTGAGTGGTTGCATGGCAATAAAGAGACAACCAAATCAAACAAAGCAAGTCAACTGTGAAGCAATTGAGCATCTAAAAAAGTGTGGTTTCAAGCTAGAGAAATGCAAAGAAGAAATTTTTTGCTGCTCTGGCGGAGCTTTTTAAATGGAGAGAAAACAAAAGGTTCCTGTCCTCTTCCTTGTTTGCAAAGCAAATTGCTTTTTTAATGTGTTTTGTGGTAGGGAGCCCTTCCCTAATCCCAGAGCTTTGCCACAGAGCTTGTCGTGGCACTGGGCAGGCAGCAAGGGCCACAATGGGCCTTTGGCTTGGGAATTGTTGGTCTTGGAGGTAAAAAAAAAATCTGATATCTGAGAGTTTGTGCCTGCTGGGTGAGGGGGTGGTTTTCCCTGGTTTGGGTTTTTTTCTGGGTTTGCATACAGGGATGGATTGAGTACACTCAGAGATTGTGTCCTGCAGAGATTCTCCAGTGTCAGCAGCAAAACTCAGCACAATAAAACCAGGCCTGCCTGCAAGGGTTCTGTTATAGAATATTTACTGTTGTGCTGATAAAACAAAGCTGCTAGCTCCAGAGGAAATAATTTTACAGGAGAGAAAGGAGTGAAATTTCATTAAGTGATTGGCCAAAAATAAACCGTGAAGTAGGAGTGAAGGAGGGCTCCCAATATTCATGGTGCCTACAGTACAAACAGGGACAGAACCTTGCATAATGCATGACTCTGCATTCTTCAGTACTGAACATAAACTGGAACATGAGGATTTAATGCACAGAAAGCTGGAGTTTCAGTAGGAATTATTGGAATAGGTAAAACTCCCTCAATATTTAGCAGTTTCTATTCTATTCACACCCCCGGATTTGAAACAAGTTATTTTCTTGCGTTTATGTTAGATATAAAGAGGTTATGTTAAATATTGAAAGAGGTTATGTAGCAAAGCAGGGAGTATTTTCTCACTCCAGGATCCTGAAGGATGAATTGAGCAGTTCAGCTGTCTGAAGCAGTTCAGCAGCTCTTGCCTGGGCACGTGGAGCTGCAGCAGCTGAGCTGGCAGGTGTCCTTCCAGGGACAGGTTCAGAGCTTGAGAGGAAAAGGCTGAAGGCTTGCAAGCCTGGAAAGTATTCTAGCTTGAAACTCTGCATTCAGGATGACCATGTGGAGAGAATATAAGGAGATACATTGATGGCATACCAGAAAAAAAAAAGGCAAGCAGGTCTGAGGTTAGACTTTCCCCTGAAGACCACGACAACCAATGTCTTGTGTCTTGGGTTTCTTTAAATTTTTCTTTCTTTCATTCTTTGTCGCATTTCCTGTCAATAAGAAGTCTGATCGGTGTGATTGCAAATTGCTTATTTTTCTCTTTTCCATCCTTTTGTTTGGTTGCTCTCAATATTATTTAAAACAATATTCACAAGGGTTCTCTTAGCTGATTGCAGGTCTGTCTCAGGCTGCCAGTGTCCACACCACCTGCACAGGCTGGTGCCTCCAGCCAGGACCACGTTCTGTGCTTGTGAGAGGATTTGTTGTGGGCTGCCTTTGATGTTCCCTTTTCTCTGGAGGTGGGGAGTGCTGGTGGTGCAGGGTTTGTTATCAGCTTCTCCTGGTAAAGACAAGGGAAATTCAGCCATTGCCATAACACAGTCTTAAAGGATGCTGCAGTATTGGGGTTTTTGCTGGTTTGTGGCAATTTACAGTTCTTTAAGGATTTGCCAATTTCAAATGTGAAGGTTGGACACCACGGCCAAAGCACTGCTCTGCAGCTGGGCTTTTGCAGGGCAGCAGAGCAGATGCACCATCATAACGTGTGAATTCTGCATTTAGGGTGCAGGAGTTGAGACGGGCTCTTCAGAAGAGACTTAACAAACAAAAACCTTGAAAATTGTGGAATGCATTTTTGAAAAAGCGTTCCCTGAAGGTCACCCTGATTGTCTTTGGTTTAATTGTAAAAAAACTGTATGGTTTTCTGTACTAATGCAATACATGCATGGTATCCTCAACAGCTAAGATGTCATCTGTGGTAAATAGGACAATTGCAGGACATTTTTGTTTCTGTTGGCAGCCGATGTCATTGCGAGGCATTTCCTCTGTCCAGGACAGTATTTTCACCCTGCTGTCGCTGCCACCTCCCGGCTCCATCACCTTTGCTTTCCAGTGTTGCCCTGCACAGGAGCAGTTTCCACGCAGGGAGGTGTCCTGGTTTGAAAAGACAGGAGTCTGCTAAGGAAGGCAGGAGCCTCCCTTGGAAGAGGAAATGCACCCCCCTTCCTTCCGAATTAATATAATTCCGGAATTAAGGAGCTTTTTGAGAAAAAAGAGTAACAGTTCTTTATTAATATAAACAACAACAGTAATCACTGACAGAGTCAGAATACAACCTGACACCCTGTTCAGGGCGGTGGTAGCAGTCCAAATGAAATGGTTCTCTGAAGTGCTGATCAGGTAGAAAAAAAAAAAGTCCTGATGGTCCAGTGAAAGCTCTTGTCCTCTGGAGATCCAGTAGGCAGGAGCTCCTGTACAGTCCCAGAGTCCAGCTTATATCCAGGTGGGAATGCTTGGCTCCTCCCCCCTGGGTGGAGCCTCTTACAATGGGATGAGATGACTCATGAGTCATGTGGTGGGTTCTTAATGGCCCATTAGCAGAGACAATGGGCCCCGGATAGCAGGAGATAACAGTGCCTCAGGCTGTGGAGGTGGTGATAGAATAAACCTATTTTTAACCTAGGACAGGAAGGAGCACTCCTGCCCTGTGACAGTCCCCTCTTGGTGCCACCAAATTCCTTGCATGGTTTTTGAGCAGCATTCCTTCTGGAATGTCGCTGGTTGGAGATGGCAGCATCTGACACCTTCGGGGCAGGGCACAGAACAAACCCAAACCATTCTGTTGTGCTCGGGCACAGCTGTTGTAGAGCTCCTGCTCTGGAAAATTCAGCGTTATTGATTCCTGCTCCTCCTCCCTTCCCTCCATTAGCACTATATCTACAGGGCTTTAGAAAGCATTGTAATTCTGAATCTGTGCTGTTACAGTGATTATAATTCATATATTAATCACCTATGCCACAGAATTTTATTATAAAGGGCATAGTCCAAAATCTAATGTCAGTCTGATTTGAAAGAAAACGCTTCTTTTTTGTGTTTTTCTACCTTTCTTGCATGAGCTATGCTCCATTAATAACTCAGCAGCAATGAAATGTATTTCAGCATCACAAACAGAATTGTGCAGCTTATCTTTTATGTTAAAATCTTCTTTTAGAAACCCCAAAATCAAAACCCTCAGTGCATTAAAAGAATACGGGGAAAAAAAACACACTTTGCAAAAATCTATGTATGACAATGACAGACATTGCAGAAAGAATGCAGAGGTTAATTTAGAGAATGAAACCATTGGGAAATTTAGCTAGCATTAATTATACTGGAAATAGAAAAGTTTTATATTTTTATGTATTATAAATCATATTGCGCATTTGAAAATTATCAAATTACAGAGTTTGAAGTTCATCTTTGATCATTCCACGAGCAAATATCTGGTTTCAGAGGTGTGTGAAGGATGAGGCTGTACTCCTAGATGATTTTTTAGGATAATTACCAAATCTCTTCTTCATTAGATGGCTGGAATTTTCCTGCTAAATTAATTCCACATTTTCCAATTCGACAGATGTCCAAAACATTTTGGAATGTTATTGTGGGATTAAGAGAAAACAAAATATGTCTCATAAGAATAATTTTTGCGTTTTTAAAATCTGTTTCTGTATGTTTTTCCTTTAGAGAGAGACTACTTTGTCTCACAGAGTTTTAGAGTTAGTTTTGGTGCCTAAAATCTTGTGAGTCTTTAATTTGAATATGCTGTTGAGAGGATCCCAATTTTTCAGCCATTTTGGGATACTCTGAAGATGAAAGGAAAAGTATTTTATAAATAAGGTGATTCAGTCTGCAGGGTGTGTCTGTGACAAAGGTGGCACTGAACTTGGAGATATTAAATGAAAAAAGAGACCATTTAGGAATAAACCTTCATTTTTCTCCCCACAATCTGGAACAATTGGAGAAATTTTCCATTTCAGTGCTATAATCAACACGCACAGAGTGAGTGCCCTGCACATCAATAAACACAGCTTCTCAAGGGGCTGAGAACTCCACGCTGGTCAAAATAATCCCTTAAAATACTTGGTGAGGGAGGAAAACAGGCATTTCAGGACATGACCAACACTTGTCCTGGTGCAGAGCTGAGTTGGGGTGTGAGCAGCAGGGCCAGCTGGGCTCTGGGCTGGGGCTGCTCACACAGAGCCCTCCAAGGGCTGAAAGGAGCAGCTCTGCTGGGCACAGCCTTGGCTGGGCCTCCAGGGAGGAATAAATTAATGTCAGGATCATCTACAAATTACAGAGGACATCTGAGAATTGTATTTATTACGGGAAATGTCTGTGGTTCTGGGTGTGGTTTTGTGTGCTGGCATCTGTTTCTCCCAGTCGTTTGCACACCAGAGTTTTCCAGGCTGCAAAGGACAGAGGCCACTTAAGTTTTGGTGGAACATTTTGTTTCCAGGCTGTTGAGTGTGGGTTCCCAACCCAGGCTTGTGTTGCACCACGCAAAACGAAGAGCTCTGTCCCATGTTTTGTTCCATCCTTTTAATCATTTCCCATTGCCTTCTGCTCTCTCACTGAGCCCCACCACTGGTTTTAGCTACAGCTGCATTTTTAAGTGTTTAAAGCTGTTCCCGACTGCCTAAAAGCTTCTGAAAATTGTATTTCCTTCCTTAAATTTGTGTTTCCTAGGGAAGTTTCTCTTCTCTCTTTCCATTTCTAGCATGTGAGAAGTGCTTCTTTTTGATTGTCCGCAGAACAAGTAGTTTGCTTTCAGGAATGAAGGGCTGTGCACTGGAAGCTCGGGGGCTTTTTGTCTGCTTCAAGTACAGACTCGGTACTACCAGCTGTTATTTAGGGATGTATTTTAACCTTCTTTCATGTGGAGGGCTCTTCACAAATTACACTGGAATTTCATACAAATGGTTGTTGAATTAGGATCCGAAGAGGAGGCAGGAGATGGCTTTTGAAGTGGTGCTCAAATGCAGTGTAATTACACTGGTGCCTTTAGCTCCAGATTGTTAAGATTCACCAGCACGAAACGTGTTCCCCCAGTCCTGCTTTGGTTCAAGGTTTAATGTTGTCGGCTAACAAACCTCATGTGAGTCTTTTTTTAGCAATATTTATTCAGCTGCTCTGTTATTAAGAGCAAATGTGTAGCAGTGGTTATTAAAATTCATCTTTCTTGCTTGTCTGCTAATTGCATAATACTAATGGTGTACATCTCTGCATAATACAAAAATCTCAGATTGCTTGCATCATTTGGTTTCATAAATTATTCCACATTATGCATCATTTAATATTATTCCTGCTTTCCTCAAAATTATTATAATTTCCTTATATTCAATTTACAGCTGTGGAACAACTATTTTCATTTGGCTGTGGCTTTTATTACCCAAGATTCACTACAGCTAGAAAACTTCTCCCATGCGAAATACAACAAAATCCAGAGCAAGTAAGCAAAATACATACTTTAGCTTACATCTTTAATTTTGTAGTAAAATGATAAAAAAGGTAATGATAAAAATGCCTTTCCTATTCCTTTCCTCCTAGATATGGAGATATGAGACGTTTAATTGGCTTTGCTATCCGTGACATGTGGTACAAACTTGGTGAGTAGCAAACCGAGGCTGCAACTGAATCTGTCAAATAATGTTTGTTCCTTTGAAAAATATCTGTCACAAAGTGTTTTCGTAAATATTTCTGCTATTTGAACTTAAAATATGTTTTTGCTCCTGTGATTAAGCTTGGAGCTGACATGAGATACAGCTGGACTACTGCCAGGTTCGTATTTAAAAGAGAGCTCACCACCTTCTCTCAGATTTCAAACATGACTGAATCAGATTTCGGAAACCTTATTTTGCAGGATGGAGACTGGATAAATTTTCCCTGAGAAGGTTACTGCTCAGCCTGAACCTCTGGTTCCAAAAATTAGGAGACTCAGATTTGGAATCTGTTTGGATTAAAATTCTGAAAAGGTTTTTACATTTGTCATCCAGCCAGGTTCTGCTACTCCTCCTTTGAGAGTTTCTCATTAACTCCTTTGGGATCATTTCTTATTAACTGAACTTAGGTCGAATATTGGTTTTATCTTGGAAAATTTTTGTGTGGCATTTGCGTTGAAAATTAACACGGCACACGTTGGAGAGGAACATCAGATTTAGGGTAATTCATTACTTTTTCTCTAAATATTTATAAGGAGAATTCAAAAGCTGAAAAACCAAATTCTTCACTGAAAATATCAACTCCTCTGGCATTCCTGCTCATTCCTGGCATTGAATTCTGGCACCTTAGAAGGAGACAACGTCCACTCACATGCCCCCAGCTTTTGAGAAGGAACAGAGAGGAGTGACTGAGTTGTAAGACTTGACCAACACAGAAGGCTTAAACACTGCTTTAAATGACTGCAGCTCCTAGATGTCTTCCTAAAAATATTTGGTTTTTCTCCTCAAATATTCAATTTTTGGTTTTGTTTCAGGCCAGAATAAAATTTGCTTTATTCCGGGGATGGTTGGGCCCATCTTGGAAATGACTCTCATTCCAGAAGTTGAACTGAGAAAAGCCACGATCCCAATTTTCTTTGACATGATGCTGTGTGAATATCAGAGGACAGGAGAATTCAAAAAGGTAATTACAAACGCTCTGCGTGAAAATGCATTTAAATGCCATGTGCTCATTATTTCTGGTGAATGTTTGCCAAGTGAGCTTTTCTGGTACACAAAGTGAAATCCCAAATATTAAGAACCAAAGAAACAGCAAGTGTAGGATCTCCAGAGTGACTGAGTTGGACTCAGGCAAAACTTGTTGCAGTGACAGCAATAAATAGATGGAATAGCAAAAAGGGGCCCAGGGAGATTGCAGGATCTTATTCCAAACATTCAGGATTTCACTGGAAAACGTTCTGAGCAGCAAGACTTACATTGAAGTCAGCCCTTCATTAAGTAGGAGATAGAATTAAATGACCTCGAGGGATCCTCTATAATCTAAGTATTTCCTTATCCCCCTTCCTTGTGACATAGATATTGGTAAGCCAAAATTTCCAGGTTTTACTACGGAGTATCTGACAGGAGTAGCAGATAATTGAATAGTTAATTAGATGGTATCAGATTTATCAGGACACTGTAACTTTTCTAAATGTTTGTTGTGAGAAGAAAATAACCACTGTGAAGACCTGAAATTCCTGGGGTGTTTTCTGCAGTCATTTTGAAAAGGAAAAAGAATTTTTAAGTCAAAACTGTGAAATATTTTTATTGATGGAACAGAAATAGGGATGGTGGGGCAGGGCACCAGGGATTGTAATCTAAATTTCCTGCTTGCTGTGTGTGCCTGGGCAGTGGAATATCCATCCCTGTGTGACATCTCCATTCTCCTCGAGCTCTTCAGGCATGGACTCACCTTGTTCTGTGTTTGCACACTGCCTCCCACAGTAAATCATAAACTGGATATTCGGCTTTGTGGTTACACAAATAATTAATTCAGAACAGCCTGTGTAAGGGAAAATGACAAACAAAAAGGCATCATTTTAGACACATGTAAATATAAATATCTTGTGTACCCAGCTATGTTTAATACTTTAAATCATTTGGGGCATTTCTGTGTCAATGAAGTGTGGAACAAATGAGCAGATGGAATTTCCATTTTGGTCTGTATTCCACAGTGCAAAGCTTTTGGTTCAAGGCCAAGATTAAAAACCACTTTGTTTCTGTGCATCTGTTCCCTCCGTGTCCTGATAGTCCTATATTTGCCTTCTTAAAAATGTTTTCCTGCTCATGGCTTATACCTGATCTCTTGGGAGAGACACACAGATCTGTACAGACCCAAAATCCTGAAAACTCATCAGTCATCCTGCCTGATTAACAGGAGCAGCAGCCTGGGAGCCTGGAGAGGCCAGGCACTCCAGTGACCACTGAATCACTTCTCCTGCCATAAAAATAAGTTTCAGGTGGTATTTTACAGTGCCAAGGAACAAGGACATTGGGTTTATTGCAGCTTAAGGAAAAGAGGGAGTTTTCATCAGATGGTGCAAAAACTATTTCATAATTGAGCAGCTGAGTTCTGAGTTCTAATGTTCTGCTTTAGGGATTGTGATCATTTGCTCATCAAGAATCATGGGGTTTATCCTCCTTTCCTATGGATGAGGTAATTAAGATTTTAAAAACTCTGTAAATTTAGCCATTCTGGTAAGTTTTTAAAAATACATATTTTAAAGGAAAGGCACATTAAGTTTTATGTTTTAAAATTGTTACCATCCTATTTTAAAGGACCAAATAAGTAATATGAATGGATAATTATTGGATGCACAAACACATAAACTCCAGGTTTTGGTGGTGGACGATTTTCAAACGCAAATTGACATTTAGTAGTATAAAAGATGTTTTTTAAAGCTTTAGCATAAAATTTCGAGAATGACAACGTGTTATTTCAAGAGTGCCTGGGGCACTCAGGAGCCGGGAATGACATTCGCTTAAAACATAATTTTGTGGAACTTTAAAAATAAATAATTTATTTCTAATCTAATCTTCTTTAATGAGAGAGAAGGGGGGAAAAAAAGCACAAACAGAAACATCTTTACGAGCTGAGCCTGTACAGCACAGGAACCAGAGCCTGTCTGGTACCTCCCACACGATTTAATAACCTTTCCCAAGCATCCTGTCTCTGTTAACACTCCCTGGTGCTGTGCTGGGACAGGGCTCTGTCCTGGAGGCACAGAGGGTGTGCTGGGGCTGGGGCTGTGTCCTGCTTTATGGATACAACAGGCAGTAGGGATATAAAGTCATTTAAATTTATCAAGCAGGGATTTGATTTTATTTCGCTATTTCTAGGAAATCGTCTAATCCCAGAGAAAACAAAATTCCACCTGTGGCTGTCTCGAGAATGACTTGCTCTACATGCATATTTAATGGTTTGGAATCTGTATGTAGGTGTAGGACACAGTAAGACATTTTCTTGCAATCCTTTCTTCTACTCTGCACATGTAATTTCCATTCACCCAGAGCAGTGTTACATAAGCTCGTAATTTTAACTCTAATTGAAGATGTAGAGAGGGAGCCATTAATATCTACTAATTTTAGCTATCGAGGCTCTGTCTATCATGAGCTCAGAGAGCTGGGGATCTTGGAAAGCCAATTTATTCATCTCTCAGTGTCTGTGGATAGACTCACTCCTCTGGATGTATCCCTTTCTCCTTCAAATAAGAAGAGAAGCTTATTGCTTATGTGAGACAAGATCATTGCTCATGTGTTGGACACTGAGGATTAAAAAAGCCCATCCTCCAAATGCTGATAGCCCACCTTTCCTTCCCTTGAAAGATCAGGCTGTGCATTTTATTAAGACTTCCCAAGGAAGACACATCATCAAGTGACCTCCTCCTGCTTGTTCTAACTGTGATCTGAGGCCAGGAGTTAGAAAATGCTTGCTTCAGACAAAAAAACAAACAAACAAACAAGGAAAATTAGCTCTTCGCAGAGTAAATGAAAATATCATTTAAATAAACATGGATTTGAGATACGTTGCGGATTTAACTTGGCTTAGGAAAGATTAATTCATCTGTGTTTATATTTTTGTTCAAATAAATCATTCTGTTTGTGTTTGGCATTTTCAGTTTAGTCTCTCTCATGGGTTCTGCCAATTGCTGGAGCCATCTGGGGAAGTTTTCTGTGTTTGCTTTCCTTCCTGGTGCTGTGGGACCATGTCAGCAAGCAGTGCTGGCTGCTGCTGTGAGCTTGGGCTTTCCAGACTCGTTGGTAGAGGACAGGCATTGATTCTCAGTGAACCTGGGGCACCGTGCTGATGTTCTGAGCTCTCACAGGTGACTGAGTGTGGCTGAGGTGATCTCAGCAAGCTCCTCTGGCACAGGAGATTTACCTGCTGGGAATAGCCGTATTTCCTTCTCTCAGTTCTTGAAATCTTGTAAGGGTAAGAGTTTCAGGAGGACGTGAGCTCAGCAGCAGAGACTGAGTTTGTCCAGCCTGGTGCTTGAGGCAGATCCATGTGGAAAACGAGGATGTGTTTTGTGCTTTGGTGTCGAGGTGTTCAGAGCTGGGGAAGTTCCTCAGATCTATTAGAGAAGCAGGTGGGTCTAAAGCTGAACTGGTGCCAGTGACAATTAGGCACACTCTGTTTAAGTGAGAGGAGAAAGACACTTTCCAGAGCTTAATTTGGTTGCACAGAAACATGAAAACTTTATTGTATATTTCTGCCAACTTTTTTATTTGTTTTGATCCAAGCAACTGATTTTTCCTCTTCTTGCAGCTTGTTGAGAAACTGCAGGAAAGATGCTTAGGAAGAGCTTTTTTGTTCAGAACTAGCAATGTGAAATTATTGCCTCTTTGAGAAATAATCAATTCTCTACCTGCTGAATAAGTGCTAGGAAGGATTTAAGAGGTGGATGATTTTTAACTGGTGCTTGATCTGCACTATATTCACAGATTTGTCTTACTGCAGTAAGTTCACAGAAAATAGCTAGATTGGATGTTGTTACCTAATATTTCCTTGTCCTGAAACTGCCGTGCACCTGTGTTACCCATGTTAAATACTAATACACATCCTGCTTGCACATAAAAATTAATTCAAAGCCCTTTAAACTTCTATTTCAGCCTGGATGAGACAGAGCAATTTTAATTTTTTTTCCGTTCAGCTATTTTTCAATTATAGCTCTTTATTCTCTAATATTAATATAGTAGGTACTGTTCAACAGGCAGTCTTTCATTTGTATTGTAATTACAGAGAAAGAACTAATATTAGAGCAGAAAACCTGCAAGTAACGAAGTGGTGGAAATGGCTCCTTCCTGCCTGCCCCTTTCCAGAGCAGTGTGCTGCTCTGGCACTGCTCTGAGCCCAGGCTTTGCTCTTGGTGTGGGTGACAAGTTTGGCTGCTCAGGATGCTGTTTCAAAGCTCTCTGAAAGAAGCAGCAGCCACTTCAGTTTCTGCCTCAAGGGTGGATTGCAGTAGATCGGGGTTGGACACCAGAGGAAAGAGGGGAATGTTTGGCCTTTGTTCCCGAAAAACGATGAATCATTTTTCTGGGTGGAGAGTTTGAATCACGACCTACTTGAAGGAAGTACATCTGGTAACATGTTTTCATTGAGAATGTCATGTTCTTTAAAACTGAAGATATTCTAAAAACACATCTGAAGAGATGCGTGACCTGCTTGGTGCTCTAAGAGGAAGGACTGTTTTCCTCTCTGGAGCCCTGGCTTGGCTTCTTCAGCTGGGAGCTGAATGTTTTGTTGAGGATATATTGAAATAAGGTAAAATATTTTGTGTTGCAGTTATCTGAAAGTACCACATCTGAAATACTACAGTAACTCTTTGTACTGTGAAAGGCTTCCCGTTCTCTGATGGGATGGATGATCTGGATCCCAGCCTGCCAAAGCTCTCAATTACACAGAAACACTCCAGGGAGAAACAGAATTATTCATGTACTGACAATTGTGTGAAATTTTGTATCAAAGAAGAACGTGAAAACTTGCTGCATTAGCACAGTAATGAATTCTGTCATTTTTACGGTGGTTTTAATAATTAGATCTATGTAAACCGAGCTTTATTTCAATGTAGGTCTCCACTAATGCTCCGTCTGCCTCTTGATGTGTAAATGACTTGTCAGGAGCCCTGAGGTAGATCTTTCCTACCTCTTCTGAGCAGGGTGCAGTTGTTTGCATGAGGACAAAGGCTGAGTGTAGCTGCACACAGGCTCTGGGGTTGTGTCTCACGTGCCCAATCTCTGTGAAAATCTCTGACCAGAATATGCCCAAGCATTTGACCCTTGGGAATATGTGACATAATTATACAAAGGTGCATTTTTGATGCCGTGTTGACCTCTGGATAGCTGCTCAGTGTTTGGATTTTTCTTTCTTTCTCAGTTTGAAAATGAGATCATTTTGAAGTTGGACCATGAGGTGGAAGGAGGACGAGGGGATGAACACTACATGCAGTTGTTTGAGTCCATGTAAGTAGTGCATGAGAATAAATAGAATAAATGCCTTCAGGATGTGTTTCTATCTTATCGTTCCCAGTTTTCAGGTTGGTAACCTTACCTAAAATAGAATCTTAGCAACTTTTTTCGTGAAGGGACTGGAAATACCACAGTGCTTCACTACACCTGGTTCGAATTGCAATTTTGCTCATTGAAATTATTTTCCTGGTTACTTTTCATTATTTTGTGCTTCAGCTAAATTACAAAGAAGTTATACCTAACCTGCATTTTTTACATGCCTAGATTGGACTCCAGGAGACTATTGTCTGAATTTAAATAAGGCTTTGTGATGTCATGTGCAGGTTTTACTCCCTTGAAGCCTGCTGCCCTGGATGGTTTGTATTTCTGGGTAGGGGTAGCAGCCTTTGCAAAGTCCCATCTCTCATCAGATGAACCATGAAAGCTTTGGGTGCACACACAGGGGACATAAAGAATCATTTATTCTGTTTCTTTTTGCTGCAGCTTTTATCAAATTTGAATGCTGCTGTCTGGTTTCCCTCAGGATTCCCCTTAGGGTAAACAACCCCAGTATTTCAGTTTATCATATGGGATGTTTTCTGGATGTTCCTACAATGTCTCCATCTATTTTGAAACACTACATTGCCTTAAAGCTGGAGAGAGTGTTCAAACTGTGACTTTATCTATGCAAAAAGCAAAGCTTCCCTCAGATCTTGTGTATGAGAGCCTTTGAAGTTCAGTTTTTCTGAGCTGTGTAACATTATTTGCTGGCCTTGTTTGCACTTTGCTCTTTCATTCCAGCGCTTTTCTTGGAAAGTGGCACTATCCAGTGAAACCCCGTCTTTCAGCAGTGCAGTCAAGGAGTGTCATCAAACACAGCTCAGAGCTTTTGATCTCCTGCCTTCCCAAGGCCCCCTTCTCGCTCTGACACATCTGGTTTTTCCCCTTGGCGCTGTCCCACTTTCTAGAAGGCCTCAAGTTCAAAGTTGCCACATTTCTAAAGATGACAATTCATCTTACGTTCAGATAATACTTTTTCTTCCGTCCTTGATGGAGAGTTGAAGCAGAGGCTGGTGACCTGCCTGTGGTAGGATCTGTTCTCTCAGTTGGTTTGGTTTACATCTTCTGCTTAAATCTTCCTACCTTCACACCTTTCAAAGCAGGGGTTTCAAGCCTCTGTCCCCAGTTCCCTGTTCCAGCTGGAAGGAGACCCAGTTAAATTTGCCTCCACGTTTATTCATTGGGTCGTATTTTCAGCAGCTGATCTCCTATAGCTGTCTACACTCCTACACAGCTCCAGGTGTCCCCTGAAGGCAGATATTTAGCAGCACTCCGTGACTGCTGTGCTGTTGCTCACTCTGCAACCAACGTTTGCCCACGCTGGTAATTACTGGAGCTTGTCCGTGCCCATAATAAACTAAACGTGTTCAGCAGAAGTTTAATGAAAAGCACTGCCTTGCATTTGTCCCTAGACCTCAATGTTCGTGTGGCCCAGGAGGGGCTGTGACCTGTCCTAGACAGCACCAAGGGAAGCTGGGGTGATGTGGGGCAGGGGAGAGGCTGTTCCTAAAAGCAGGGTGGACAAGGCTGCCCTGCCTGGGGGAGTGCAGGAGAATCAGCACAGCTCCACAAACACAAGTTGTGCCACGCCACTCGTCCTCAGGCTCAGAAAAGGAGTTCTGGCATGTTTTAGTTACTAACACAGGCACAACAGGAAATGGCACTTGGCAGCTTTCCAGTTCCCCATCACTGCAGTGGCCCTATGCAGTGGTTTTTCTCGAGCTTTATTGCAAATATTTTTTTATTTAAAAATGTCTCCTTTTTTTCAAGCTCTGTTTAAAAATTCAAAGGTTTCTTGCTCCCTCCTGGGGGTAAAAAAACCTTCTGAAGTTTTATGGTCCTTTTTATTGGGATTATTGTATAATGCTGAGCAATACAACTTCTTGAATCTTCCCTCAAGAGACAGGAATTCCTCTCTCCTGTTCTTTTTGTAGTTCTCCTTTATGTGGACTCTGGTTCACCTTTCTTTAGTGACTGCAGTAATGTACTTCGTGCTGGGTGAGACCCAGCAATAGCTCATGGTTTATGTCGGGGTTTTTCTGCTTGTATTGGGAAGAAATGTGATGTCTTGGTGCCTGGTGTTCATTGTGCACCCAGGGAATGTTCACAGCTCTGCCTTGTTTGCTGTTACTCAAGGGAACCTGTGGCAGAAATCCATAACAGTCACTTGAATGGTGGCTCTACTTCCCTTCATTGGTGTCTCACACTGTTTCTGATGCTTGTAGATGTAAAATAACACCATTTTTCCTGTATAATATTCCAGTCTCTATGTGGTTCTGAGGCTTTCTTACTTTCTTTCCCACAAACATCATTTAAATGTGCTCCAGCCTTTTCTGTCAGTTGTCAGCTCTTCAGCCCCTTTAGTGTTTCCATTCTATTTGCAGTGTATTTTATAAGCCATGTGTCAGTTATTGATTTAAATATTTCAGTTTCAGACCAGTCAGACAAGAGCAATTGGAGTATTCTGGTTTTATCTGCTGGCCTCTGTCCCTCCTATCTTATAGAATATAAATGTTCTTTCAGACATCCACATATACATTCCCTGTATCTCAGCACAGTAATGCCACTGGAGCTGCACAATCCAAGGAATAAACTTTAGGTTCTTCTTTTACTTTGTTTGAGTTGGAACTTTATTCCTGAGTATTCTGCAGAGGTTCCATTCTAGGCCAGAGCTTTGAGGATTTCTTTGCAATTGAAGTCAATATGAATATGTATTTTCTGAAGATAGTTCAAACAAATTGGATCAAAAAATTATTTTTGCTCTTAATTAAAACTGTATACTTTGTAATTAAAGTTTAAAAAAAATATTGTGCCTAAAGATTAATAATATTTTTTTTTACCTGGTTGTCTGGAAAACAGTGATGTAGAGCTCATTTGATAATTGAGCACTGAGAGGTCAGAACCTTCCCAGCTACCAATACGAAGCAGGACAGCCTTGGGGAAAAATAACTGCATCTCTGCCTGACCCAGTGCTTGCATCTATAATTATATATGTGAAATAGATGTATGTATGTGTGTATATAAATATATTTAAATATGTATATATATGATGCAGTTTGTCAGAGAGGATCCCAGTGGAACAACCAGAATATTAAGTAGTGGAAACAAAAGAAAAGCTAAGAAAGAAATAATTTCTCTTAAGCAGAGAAAGAAAATACTCCTTAATGAGAGGCAGGTAATCACTTAATGATGTTTAAACAGTTAAACTTTGAAAACAAAGCTCAGACAGTAAAGTGGAATCTCTACTCCTAAATCACTTCAGCACTGTTTAGAAACAGTATATGCTAATGTTTTGTTAATGTAAATTGAATCTGATGATGCCAAAATATAAAATTCCCTTTCCTGTATTTTTATCAAAAGACATCAAGCTGCTCTTTTCAATCTGCAGAAAGTTGATGGGTTTTGATTATTTCTCAAAGTAAAATTACTCTGGTGACGTCTTTTTTGAGCTAAAAAAAAATTGTAGTTTTTGTTCATTTGAACTTTCTACTCACATGCAACAGTACAAAGAGAAGGAAAGCATTTTTGCATTTTTTTGCTGAGGAAAGGAAGGTTTAGTGTTTATTGCAATAGTGTGACATTCCAGAGACTTGAGTTTGTGATAGCACAGATGCAGACTGCTCTGTCCTTAAGTTGTGGGTACACCCTTGAACTCAAAGTCGTTTTCAGACAGGAAAAGTAAATGCTTCTTTTATTTTTTCCCCATTTGATTTATATGCCATCTGTCTTCTGGATATCTAAATTACCAACACACAGAGGGAATTTCCAGTGCATTCTGCAGTAGATTTAGGCCTAATTCAGTATTCTCCAGCAGAATTGTACCGACATTCCTGTCTTTGCAGCCTTATGGAGTGTGCCAAGCAGCACCCTGGCATTTGCAGCCTGGTGGAAAGCTTTGTGAGCCTGGTGAAGGGGCTGCTGGAGAGGCTGCTGGATTATCGCGCTGTGATGAGCGACGAGAGCAAGGACAACCGCATGAGCTGCACCGTGAACCTGCTGGTACGTTCCCTCTGCATGCTGGGCTGAGGGGGGAGAGCGTGAGAATCCACTGGTTAAACATGAAGGTGAATCTTCCCGGGGGCAGGAGGGAGTGACAGCATTCTGTAGCGATTCAAACTCTGAGGAAAGAGGTTTTTATACCTCTTTGTGCGGATATATGCATAGGTCTGAAAGCAATGTTCACCCGTTTGTTTTGTTTGGTTTGTGTGCTTTATCCACTTTGGTTCTGTGGATAGATAAGGAAGTTTGCTGCTCACATGCCTGTACCTATTAATGAGACAGTGGGTTCTCGACAGAGTCAAGCTGTGATGAGGAACTCACTCACTGCCTGAGCATCTCAGTAGTTACGAATGTGGGCAGGAAACCTGCAAGGCTCCCTTGCAGTTAGGTGCCAAGAGGTTTGAGGCTCTGATCTGGTCCTAGACCACTCTGTCTTCTTTTCTATCCCTGTTTTGTAGTGAGGATATGGCATACAGAGATTCCTCCTCCAGGAAATTCCTCAGAGCTGAGGAGGAACCTCTGCCACCTTTGCAGTATTGGCCTCACAAACTCTTTGTTCCTCAACAATCACTGTGCAATGTGGTGTAAATTTCTGCAGCTCTTCAAGAGACGGTTCTTGTCATACATTTTGCACAGCCCTAGCAACTTGCATACCTGCAAACAAGTTATGGTGACAAAAAATGAGCTTTATTCCTGGAACTGGCCCCTTTAGAGATGTTGCACAGCAATGCTCCATAACCACAGTGCTACACATCTGCTTCAATGCACACCAGCTTCCACCAAATGTAGCTGGAGCATGTGGTTTATTATGTTAATGCATTTGGAAAACAATATTTTCCTCTTCTCCAACAGAAAAACCTTCAGTAATGATTTCACTATGAGCTAGGAGAATTGTATGTATATATAAAAACACATTTATAACTAATAACAATATTAATTGAAGAAGTAGTTCCAGGTTTAAACTTCAGATAGTCTGTAAATAACCTATTTCTCTTGCTGTCTATGCTCTCTAACTAGCAAGAAAAGCAAAACCTCGGTGTGTATACATATGTATATATAGATAGATATAGATGGTATAGATATAGATTAGATTTAGATAGATATAGATAATATAGATATAGATATAGATATAGATATAGATATAGATATAGATCAGATATAGATATAGATATAGATGATATAGAGAGATACAGCATTTTATTAAAGGACATTAGGAAGTAACTTTAAATATTTGTGTCCCTAGAATTTCTACAAGAACATTAACCGTGAAGAGATGTACATCAGGTATGGCAACCATTCCATTGGATCTCTTTTGGAGAGGGCAGTAATGTTGTCTTGTGAGTTCTGGTTTTATTCTTGTGCTTGGATTCCTGTTCTTAATGTTACTTTGCCATCCTCAATGACTCTGTGGCAGCCCTGGCCTCATCTGCATTCTCACTCTGTTGTTGGCTTAGCCTTCAGCAATTGGGAATCTGTGCTATGTATTCAGCAGCAGCATTTTTTTCCACAAGAATTAACTTTTAATTGATCAAATCACGCAACATTCATTGTCTAAAACATTGTCTTGTTTAAAATTAAGAAAGTGCAGATAGATTTGAGATTTGAGGGAGGATGTATCGCGCATTTAGGATGGCAGAGAAAACCTTCCAGCTCTGTGGAATGGCCCAGTCTGCTGAGTCTCCTCCAATATGCAACATTCCACATGCAGGGTTACAGCTGAGGCATTTTCTGTGGGAGCTGCAGCAGCACTGGCAAACTCTTGCAGATGTAACTTGGCCTCTTGCTTTCTCCAGAGGCAAATTCCTGCAGATGTGGCATGGCCTCTTGCTGTCTCCAGAGTCAAACTCCTGCAGATATGGCATGGTCTCTTGCTGTCTCCAAGAGTTCTGCACATGGGCTGCAGCACATCTTGCTGCTTCAAAAACTCCCTGTTTCCTGCCTCTCCTCTCCTGCAAAATCTGTAGAACAAAGCCCAGAGTCCCAGCTGAAATGAGCCCTGGAGGTGGTTCAGAGCTAACCCTGGAGGTGGTTCAGAGCTAACCCTGGAGGTGGTTTAACCCTGGAGGTGGTTTAACCCTGGAGGTGGTTCAGAGCTAACCCTGGAGCTGTGAGCTGGAGCAGCCGGGGACAACAATGCTCCCTCTGTGGACATTGCTGAGGGGGAAACTTTCTGTCGAGCTGGCAGCTGGGAATGGGAGTGCCTTGGACTGCCCCAGCAAGGTGTCAGAGCTCCTGTGCCTCAAAAGTGCTGGTGTGAGTTAGAGGACAGGGTGCAGTTTTCTTCCTGGCTGCTGTAGATGCGGTTTGAGCCCCACAGTGGGCGGTGACCGTGCTGGAAGCACCAACGCTGCCCTGGGGATCGAGGAGAACATTCAACTCAGAACAATTCTTTTACCCCCAACACCTCCCAGGCTGTACAGGGACTGCTTTGGCTTTCTGGGCTGGTATTTTCCCCTTTCTTCTTCCCCGTTATGTGCTGTGGTTGCATCTGTGTACACGGAGGATGCGTGACTGCGAGTGAGGAATGCTGCAGGGGAGGGCGGCTGCCCCGAGGAGCACTCCACGAATTTTGGACTTGGAGGCCTCTCTGAGAGCTTGAGCACAGCAATCCCTCCTCTCTGAGGAGGAGCTGCCCGCAGCTCACAGGAGGAGGACGGCTCCTTCTCCTCCTTTCGTGCTCAAAGCTGCAGCACACAGAAAGAACACAGCGAAGTGTGAACAAACGCCCTGAGCTTCAACCCCGCTCAGTGTCCTTGAAGACTCTTTGGGGAGTCTCAGTGTGGCATCCACGGAGTTTCCTGTTATCTGGAATATTTCGGCACTCAGTATTCCAGTCGTGTCAGTCTCCAGTCTAATCCTTGCTCTCTCCTCTATCAGGTATTTGTATAAATTGCGAGATCTTCATTTAGATTGTGAGAATTACACAGAAGCAGCATACACCCTTCTACTCCATACGTGGCTCCTGAAGGTTAGATTTTCTAAACTCAATATATAATTAAGCTTTTCCAGTTTTCGATTTGATATTTTAAAGTGAATGTCTTAATCTCTGAGTTATTTTCCACAGGGGTATTCAAGTTTCTAGTTAGAAATACTGCAGTAGGTTGTACAAAATTAACATTAATCGTTGAAATTATATTTTCAGTAGGTGATTAAAAGCCATATACTGCTGAAACTAAGTATGGTAGCAAAAATAGTTTTTCTTTATAGTTAGAACATTGTGTACAAATGTAGTTTTCATTTTGGTAATTTCTTGCTACACTAAATGTAACAGTTACGAAAATTAAACACAGTTCCATCTATCACAAGGGGACATCTAACTTTTAATTTTAAATTATATGGATTACATCACCAAGGTATGTTGGCTTTCTTTTGTAGCTGGTAATTATCTTTCACTACCACCATTGTTCATCACTATTGTAACTGACAGTATCAATTGAAATGGTCAGTAAGATCCATTTTCATTACAAGGAGACATTCTAAATTTAAATGTTCTTCAGCAAAAATCTGATATTTCTTATGGAATTTATTTTTGTGCTATTTTGCTTAAACTTCATTTTGATTTTTTATGATCATACCAATATGAGATATATTGTATGTATTGGTGTAGACAAAGATAATAGTATATGAAATTTCTTAATACAAAAAATCTAAACCAAGTCGGTCAAGACAATACCACTGAAAAAAAAAAGGAACTAATTTTCTCATGTAGATTTTTATATAAAATTTGTAGGTGGGGCAAGGATGGGCACGTATAACATTTTAAAGTATTTTTTAAAATATTCTGCCTAGTGCTGGTTATCACATGAAATGCAGCACTGGTCTGAAGAGGCAGGGAGTGCAATCCCTGTGCCTTCCCCAGTCTGTCTGTGGCTGAGGCTCGGGAAGGAAACACTTAGAAGAGCCCAGGGGAGCAGACCTGGTGGGAGGGGGGGCTTTGATGTGAAGCGTTGAACTTCCAAATTCTTTTTGATGTGTTCTCTTTCTCAGTGGTCGGATGAGCAGTGTGCACCCCAAGTCATGTCAACAGAGTTCCAGTGCTCACAGACCTACCGGCACTTGAAAGAGAATTTGTATGAAAAGATCATAGAATACTTTGACAAAGGAAAGGTAGGTCTGGAGAGCTCTTCCCCTCCGAATCTCTCTGCTGTGCTACTCTGAATAATCGTGTTTAATGAATGTGCCCTGTATAAAATATTTGTGAGGAAAAGCTTCTTTGCAATGTGGGTCGAGTAAAAATTGTGTCCTGGAGGCTTATTCCCAGAGCATGTCTGTTCCATAGGAACAGCTTCCTTCCATAACCTCGTTCACAGAGACAGAGGGCTGCTGTCTCAGCCCACTGTCACAAGCATCTCTGTCAGGCACCAACAAAGTACAATAAAAAATGTTGAATCTTCTTCCCCCTACAAAGAAAAGAGTATGGACTACACAGATTCCATTTCTAATCCGCTCAGCCCTTATCTCAAAAAAAACCCAGACAGTTCAAAACAGACATATTTGTTTCAGAGAGGACTCAGAATTGTATCCTAAACTTAAAATGTAGTAGATTGATGTTCAGTACCTCAGTTTAGTTCAATTTAAGACCAAAAAAAAAGTTAATAAAATTACCTGTCAATGCAATGGCATTAGAGCTGAGAATTTTGGAAATAAAGCAAAGGACTAGAAAGCAAGGAGAAATTCTGCAGTGCCAGATAATTAATCTCATGACCCAATATGACCTTTAAGTCATTATGTCTTGTTCAGCTGTAGGCAAAGCTACGAAGGAGGAAGGCAATTCATTACTGCTTCTTGCAAAAGTCCTTCCTATAATTCACAAGGCAGAAAGTTTCAGCTTCTCAGGTTTTCTGTTGGCATCTGCAGTCACTGCACTACAGCAGTGCCCACCCGCTGTCCCAGGAGAGGAAACCCTCACAATTCCTGATCTGCAGCACCCAGCACTCAGGTTCAGCCCAGGACCAAGGACCCAGCTGCCAGGGTCAGGAATACCTGGCCAAGGAGCACGGGGAAGCACGTGAGAATGGCCTGGTGTGTGACTGGCAGGGAATTTCAGCAGCAGAGAATTCTGCTCAGGGACCCCTTGGGCTCCCCTGTTCCGAGGAGACAGAATTTGAGAAATATCCTCACGAAAGGCAGTTTGCTCCTGCTTTAAGACCGCTTTTGTGGAGTGCCCAGAGCAGAGGAGCAAAGCAGTCCTGGTCTTTCAGTGACACTCATTGTCACAGGCAGCTGTTAAGTTGTGTGGAAAGAAAGAAGCTGCCACTCTGGGCAAGTGGCAATTTAAGATTTGTAGTTATTTAGCTGACGAGGAGAGCTGTCAGATACAAGGCTGCCTATGTTATGGATGTTTTGTTAAATGGTGTGTGTTTTAAGGACAGGCAGGTGTCAGTCCCCTCCTGAACTGCTCTGTGCTTGGGGTATGTTGTGAATGTTATCACCCCAGTGATTTACTCTTTTATTTTTTCTTTAGTGTATCTGAAAAGTTAGATGATTTTTAAAAAAAAATCTTACTCTAATAATAAAGTAGGTTTACTTATTCCTTCCTGTAATGAATCGTAAAACACTTTTATTTTTTAACATTAATCTGCTTTCCTTAAGTTTACGCTTGCCCTGAGTCTCCCACTCTAAATGTGCAGTAAATAAATTACTGCCCTTTAAAGACAGCATAATCAATAAAACTGCAGTTAAACTCTGATGCATTAAAAACTTGTTTGTTGGTACTGGATTTACCTTTTGGATGTGTGGTTGCATTGCAGATGTGGGAAGAAGCCATATCTTTATGCAAAGAACTTGCAGAGCAATATGAAAAGGAGGTTTTTGACTATGAACTTCTAAGTCAAAACTTGGTAAGATTATACATAGATCTTCAAATCATTGCAGTCAGAGAAATTAGTGCTTTTCAGTTCTCAAACAGCAGAGCTGCCTATGAGCTTGTGGTCTAAAATGGATTTTTAATTTATTTTTCGAAGAGTTGCTGTTTTGCTGTAACAATCCAGTGGTAAAGGTTCATAAATAACTGTTGGTTAAAGTTGCATGAACATCTGTTTATTGAGGTATTTTGAAATGTCTGTAGATGAAATAAACATGTTCTCACCTAGGGAAATTTAAAGGCCACGTTTTGAAGCCTCTGTACTGCCTTAGGGTAGAAAACACCTGGATGAACTTTTCTGCCTAAATTTTTCTTTAAATTTTAGCAGCTTGGATCTTGAAAAGCCTGAAGAATTCTGTCCTCATCAGGACTGTGGAAGTATTACAGCACAAGGACCTAGAACTGGGTCCAAAGGCTAGAAGGAAATCTTTGAAGGAAAATAAAATATTCAGTTATTTGTTTACATTAAAATTGCATGAATCCAAGAAGAATCCCACCCCCCACAAACCTTTTTTTTTCTACTCCCAATATTTCCTGTTTGTATTATTTTTAACAAATGTTTAGGGCTCATTCAGTAGATATCCCTGCATCTTCCACAAAGGAACTGTGGGAATCAAAACATGATGTTCTTGAATGGTGCTGCGTATAAAGAAATCTTCTTTTTCTCTGTTTTTATCATGAATTAAAAGACATTTCTGCCAGTTTAAGCTGCAGTGCTGTGTTCTCACAGACATAACACCTAAATGACACTTGGTATTTTATGGAAGAGCTTCTTCTAAGCCCTTTACCTGGCGTGTGCCCTTAATACAAGGCTCCAGTAAAACCTGGGGTTGATCCCATACCTCAGGAAACATTTGAGGCAGGGAGTTTTTCCAAATGTATTCCAGTAATGTTATCCGTGGCCAAGGATGACTTTGGTGTTTGTTTTTCTGCTAAGTCAAGGTCAAATATTAAAAGTCAAAGCCCAATTCTGAGGACAAATACTAGAGCTGAAGCCACACCCATTTCTCTGTGTGTTATATTTGCATAGAAATGTAAACAGTGTTTAATGTCCCTGTTTGTGATAACTGATTATTGCTGGAGCTCATCAGCTGACAGCTGATAGCTCTTGTGTGTGTGGTAGAGCTTAAAAAT
>VZTG01003979.1:0-11889 GCA_013397845.1 Melanocharis versteri
TATTATATATTATATATATATATTCAGAGATAATGTACTGCCTTGTTGCTTTGTGCAGTGATATCTATGAGATTTTTGGACAGCCAGAAACAGCTCAGCAACACCTGACTTCAGGGACTGATGCTGAATATCTGAAAATCCTGGACGGGTGCTCCTGGTTTATGCGAAGAGTGGCTATGTATAGTCAGGCTAAGGAAGCAAAGGTGCACAGGATTCACTATTCATGTGATGTGGGATCCAGTTAGGTGTATGTCATGTGTCTGTTGCCTTTGTGCTGCCCACGTAGGTGGGGCTGAGCCTCCCTCCTGCTACTCCTGGAATTCATGAACCTGAAAACCTGAGTAGTCCAACAAACTGTTTCTCAGAGGTTTGCTCACCATAGTCCTCTCCATTTAGTAAACTCCCTGTGTTATATTAATAACTGAATATTCCTATATGAGCATTCATTGTGGTACACAGATCTTGTGTGTAACAACCTCTGAAAACACATTTCTAGGAATTTTCCATTGACTATCCTGTGGTTTAGGGATAGGTTGCAGGTCCTGTATGGACATCAGAGAGAGTGACAGAGAGATTGCGAATATTTACCAATAATGAAACTGTGTTTACAGGTAAAGTTTTAGTCAAATGAGATATTTTGAAAGGTTTATAAAAAATATGTCTTTATTTAAATTAAAAATAAAACCCCAACATGTAAGGTTTTGATTAATACTGAAATTCTACCATCCAGATTTTATATTCTTTCTCTCACGCTCATGATAATACTCAAGCCATGCACAGTAGCCACAAATCTGCAGTCAGATTTGTAAATGCAAGTCATTGGATCATTTCTAAAAAAAGCCAGTATTTTTCCTTATAGGGACTAGTCCAACCATATGCAGAGACTATCAAAACTCTTATGTGGTACAAAATGTACATCTTGTACAGTATCTGGTCCAACTCCCGGTTGCAGGAACCTATAGTTCCCTCAGTTCTGGAGAGCTGATGCCATTTCGTATCACCTTCACAAAGACAGGTCTGATTTTCTAGAGATCCTTGGTATCAATGCATGGTTAAAGTCCATTAACCCCTGAGGGCTTCCTAAGTCTGGAGCATGGACTTGGCTCCAAGTTGTTGGAAAACTTGATTTGCACAGCTCAGTATACAGCATTAAGAGAGGAAGTGTGGCATTGGAATAGGTGTGGCTTAAAACTGGAGGAAATCAGGATTATTGCTAGCTAGAAATGTGGGAAAACCCCATCCAAACAATGGGGATGTATTGAAGTTACACGGAGTAAATTCAGATGTTTTCTAAAAGGCTATCCATGTCAAGTTTGTAAATAATTTTTCCCTCAGTACGGTAACACAGAATAAGAGTTAAGGTTTTTTTCCTTATTATTGTAACACAGAATAATAGGTAAAAAGGGTAACAGGTTTGCTGAAAAACCAAATTATTTCCTATTCATATTCAATTGTATAAGGCTTAAGAGGGAAATCTAACCCGTAGCCATTATTTTGCAATATTAAGGATTGGCTACTGTCAATGAAAAAAGTGAAGAAAAAGCAGATGCTAAACGCATCAAATGAAGAGCAACAGAGGAGTGGGTAAAGTTGGACATATCAAAATGTGCGACTGGAAATTGATGATGAGCGCAAATAGGGCTGCTAACTTAATATGTATTCTTTCCTTTTAATATTGGCTTCTAACCTGTAAGGTTGGAGAAAGCCATTTTTCTGCTTCTCTTTAATTGAAGAGTAGAATTGATGCTGAGAATTAGTCTAATGACTTTTCTTTCCTTACTTGATAAATTGGTTGAAATGGTAATAAAAAATAAAATTAGGAGACATATAGATGAGTGTTGTGATACAATAGCTATCCATCAGCATAGCTTTTGTAGAGGAAAAATTATGTATAAAGATAATTGCTTGAGCTTGTCAACAAATAATAAAATACAATCATTAGATTTTTTTTCCCTTCAATGGCAGTTTTTGAAAAAGACCTTCACAAGGTACTTGAATAGACTGACTTCTATATGAGGAAAAAGCTAAGAGACTTTTTAGCGAAAAGATAAATAATAAAAATAGAAGTTTATTAAATAAAAGAAAGGGAGATCAGTTACTTTTTATTTTTTCAGTTATTATAAGAACGAGTCAGTCAAATGCAAACACACAAAATAGGAAACAGTCTTTTATGTAACTTGTAATTTACTTTTGGCTCAGATGTAACGTATATTTGGATTTATATACTTTTATGAAGGAATAAAGCAGTTAAAGCATTCAGCAGGAGATGAGGGACAGGAATAAGTTTCCCCCCCGCCATTATAAAACACTTGTCCAGTCTGGGCCCACCTTGTTTGCAGTATCTAGGAGATAATATAATGGAGACCTGACTCTTACTTTGATGCAGGCTGTACACCGTGTCTGAGGCAGAGTTCTCACTTAAATTCTGTGGTGATTTTTCAAACTAACATAAGAAAAAATTGCTTTTATTAAGTGATGTACATTTTTTTCATGCAATGAAACACAAATCCTGGCAACACCATGTTTTTGTGGCCCTTTGTGTCATGGCCCACAAATCACCCTAAAAGCTGTGATCTTTTTAGAGGTTATAAGCACAAAGCTCTGTATGGTTGCTTTTGTGGCAATTGCCTGTCCTGGCTGCATACAGCAGGTTTTAACTTTGACTACAGTATTGGGACCCTTCTGAAAAATTTATGGCAAGTTGTAAAATAAATGAAAAAGTCAAGGTCAGTTAAAAAAAAAACAAAAAAACAACCAACCAACCAACATAAAACCAAACAAAAAACCCACCAAAAAAAACCCTACATGAAGAAGAAAAAGGCAGCTGTCTCCTTCTCCTTTTATTTTCCACCCAATTTGCACTTCTGGAAACACCTGCTGCCATTCTATTGCTAGCTCAGAATTCCTTAAGAAAACAAGTTTCACCTGTGACATTCTCACTTGTGAAATCCTTGCCCAGACTTTGAACCACATTGCTCTCAAGAAAGGGCAGTAGCTACATGCAAATACCAGGAGAAATGGTTGACAGGACTGATCTTGTGGGGGCAAATGTTAAAAAGGTAAGTACCAATGTGATTTCATTTTTTGAAAAAGTATCAGAAGATTATCTTATATCTGATGCGGTGACATTTCACTGTTTCTGCATTTTGATGTTTTTCTCTGTATGGCTCAGGCTGTTAACATACATAAGTTGTCTAATTTATTTTATGTTATTTATTGGATGGGGGTCAGCCACTTTGTAAATTATGGGCTGCATTCTCAGTGAATCAAAATATTTAGGTTGCTTGTGTGGTTCAGTCCTTGGCATCATGTCACTAATTACTTTAACACAACTCTGAAATAATGACAAAAAGAAAATGCATCAAAAAGAAAGAGAAATTAAACTTCATACAACAAAACAAAAGTCACATTAGAAATAGAAAATGTTATTGAAAGCAAAAACTGGGTGACCAAATGCGCAGTCTGGATTCAGTACAACGCTACATGGCAAGAGAAGAGACACTCAGCTCTGGATCTTCTCCAGGAAGACAAAAATTTATGACATAAATTTGCTTTGATAAACATTCCTGACAAACTTCTTTGTATTTTTATCTTAATGAATGTCTGTCTGTTTGTCTCAGTCCAGTTGTCTTCTTTTTTCTTCTGTGTTTTAATTTTTTTTTATATCTCCTTTCTGATTCTTTTATATCCTGAATATACCTCAATGGCAACTGTTGAAGATCTGTCTTACAAGCTAATTGGGACTAGAAAGTAGTCAGCCCTGTACCTGGGTTGCATTAGGGCTTTTGAAGAGTGTCCCCAGATATTCCGATTTTCCCATATTTATGCTTCAGAAGGCTGTGGCAGTATTTTCTCCGTTTTTCCCTGCACAAGGTACAGAAGCATTCCCATGGGCCTTTAGCATTCTACCCTGGCAATGTTTCTAGGCTCTAGCTGTCCCATGTAATGAGAGATGAGAAGCAAGAGTTAAGCCTCCATAGAAATAGCAATAACAAACCATTGGTCTGCTTTATACCATACTTACGTATTTATTTCACTGTAATAGTGGCTGAATTGAAGTCTGTGTGCTGAAAGTAGGAGTTCAGATTTTTGCTTTTACTCAGAAGTGGAAAATCACTTATAAAACTGCATCAGAGCACTGTTAAAATAAATTAAGGGTTATGTATGCTTTTGTAACTTTATAAATGAAACATTAACTCTACATACTCATTGATTGCTGTTCACTGTGTAAGGTGTAAGACGGCAACGTGTTTTATATCTCCTTCCCTTGCATCTAATGTCATTAGAATCATTGCTTAATTTATAGTTTAATCTTCACAGTGACATGTATAACAAGTTAAATATCAATAGACTACATTTAATAAACACTGATTTGTATTAATCTTATCATAGACTGTATACATAATGTAGGGACCTTGTGCATGGCACACTGGAAAGGAATATACTTCCAAATTTGTTCTGAATTTGACATTTCGGTATTTCTATTTTTGAAACATTTGCTAGATAGCAGTTACACGAGTCCTTATGATTATACAGACTAAAAGAGAAGA
Organism: Melanocharis versteri; assembly: GCA_013397845.1. Classification (NCBI taxonomy): domain Eukaryota; kingdom Metazoa; phylum Chordata; class Aves; order Passeriformes; family Melanocharitidae; genus Melanocharis; species Melanocharis versteri. Next base: position 4,551 of record VZTG01003979.1, read on the forward strand.
AAATGGATAAAGAGTTTATAGAATGTAGTGTTACCTCTTTTTGTGTTCTTTGTCTAATTGCAATTGCAGTCAAAACTGTAAACTGATTCAGGTAGAGGATATTTCTTACAAAAGACCTAATTCTTCACTGCTCCTCCAGTAAAAAGTGAATAGCAAATGGTAATATTATTTGAAAGAACTTTATATTGCCACTTTTCATAATCCAATGAAGCATATAAAATGGAGGACAACCATGAATTAAACTCTGTTTGAGTCATGCACACCTGCAAGGAGTTCAATCTGTTAGCTCAGGGTGGCTGTAGTTCTGTGCTAAAAGTATCACAAATGACTGTAGTGGCACTACAAGAAAACCACTTCTAGTGAGGAAAGCAGACAGTCAATGTATGTGTGGGTGTGGAGAATTTGGATGGCAAACACCACAGCAGACCTCATGACCACAAGAGGAAGGCTGGAATGCCTTCACTAAACACACAGGACTGGGTGATGTGGACTATTCCAAAACACCCTTGCACTTCTAATTGCACGTTGCTTGATGATCAATGGAAGCAAATCTGTTTGTTTTAAACAGTGTCCTTGGTGTACAAGTTAGAGCAGACAAGAGTGGAAAAAGCAGTCAGATTAGAAGTACAGAGACAAATTGTGATGACTAACCTTGTTCAGTGGATCAGTTGAAAAAAAAAGAGACAGAATTGTTATTGCGGGAATGATGAGAATGTGGTGGGATAAGAATTGTGAGAGCCATGAAGAAAGGCCCAACGGGTCAAGCAGGAAGGTCTCGATTTCAGTGCACTTGGAATCACGCTCGACAACTATTTTTTACCTTTACAAAGAGATCAAAGTTGTGGTTTTAGGATACTCAGGCTCAGAAGTTTATATCTAACTATAAGCAACCTAGGTTGCCTGTTAAGTCTTGATTTCTACCAACCCCTCCTCTGCGCAAGCACCAGGGAAGAAGGGAGTAATTTCCCTTTGCTGGGGGTCGGTTCTCTGTATGAATGAGTTGGGGTAATTGTGTGTATTGTGGCAGGCACTTACATGTTCACAGCAGTCATTGGGAGTGACGCTGAGGAAGAATATTCTTGCTGGCATTGTCATTGGAGAGGCTGAAGGTTGGATGGGCACTGATAGTAAACAGACCTGTCACTCAAAGGAATCATCCTCATGACTAGGAAGGAGGCGGAGCAGGGACGCTGGCCTGGGGTGAGGCTGTGGGCTTCAGTCGGGATGTGATGTTCCCTGCCAGACAACTACACTGAAAAAAGAACAGTAAAAAAAAGTCTCAGAGCAATAGGTTCCTGTTTTAGTAACATTTTATGTTCAGAACCTTAACAAGAAACTGTAAATTTGAAATCCAGTTATCTTACTAAATAATTTCAAGCACAGTTCCTATCCATGGGTATGCTCTCTATTTTTATGACTGCTTTTTTAAATGGTCCTGGTTTTGTTTAATCTGTTTTTCAAGCTACTTCTATGCAGACCAAGGATACTAAGACAAGCAGTAAAGAGACTTCATATGTAACGGAAAATATATAGAAATAATAAAGCAATAATAACCCCCAAAATAGAGGGGGTTGGGAGAGAGACCAACACACAACACAAAATCAGGATTGTGCCTTGTCACTAATATTTCTCAGTTTTACGATTAAAAGTTACTTATTGGTAAAATAGATATGTAAATTAATTTTAGATGTGTTTACGTGTGCTATTTTAATTTCTAAAAATCCCTACTTATATTATAGTTTGCAAATACATTAATGTTGAGATTCCTTTACCCTGGCTGATTCAGAGTGGACAGGATAAAAGACTGAGATTCAACCTCCTTTAAAAAAATAAATAGAGACTTTATTGTAATATTCAGGGAAGTTTGAATTTAGATGAAGGTTCAGATTTCTTTTTAAGGGTAGCATCAGTCCTTTTTTACAGGGAGGGTTGCAGATGGTAGGGCCCTGCTAAAAGTGCAAGTGGATAACTGATAAATGAGGGCTTCCCACTTACAAATGAGGTGGTTTTACTTTTCCTTGATGAAATGCAGTAAATTGAAAAACTCTAAATAGCACAGAAATTTCAGTCCTCCAGACCGCCTTCTCCTTCTCAGATTTTGCTATACTATATTCAGCATTCAGTTTTGCCAACACTGAACATGCCTGATGTGGCATTTACATTCTTTAAAAAAGGCATAGATTAGTTATATTCTAAGAGTTAACTTCTCCTCTTGACACATGTACTTAATTCCCATTAATGGAAATGGCAGCTAGGCATGCACACTGGAAGGAAAAATCTGTTCCTAAGCATATGATCCAAACTGCATTGTAGCTAAACATTTCCATGCTCTGAAGTAAGCACTCATTATTTGCAAGATATTTTTCATAATAAATGCATCAACCCCACTCTATTCTCCCTCCACTCTCCCATAGTGTGTTCCAAAACACCCTCTCTTAGAAGTCTTACAGATTCATTCTTAGTGCTGCAGTTGTTTTGAGTGTGTGCCTAAAAAAGAAAATACATTTAGGATCTTCAGAGTTTTGCATATTTTCTGTGAGAATTTTCCAGTAAATCGTTCTGTGGAACATCTTACATTGCCTTGGACTTCATAGGTCTCTATTATTAAAACCTACAGTGGAAACAACAAAGCCTAAAAAGCTCTTTCTTTTCCCCCCCCCAGAACTTCCTTTGCTTACAGTATTGCAGTATCTGCCAGAGGGACTAGACTGAAGTGCTATCATTTAAGGATTAAAAAAAAAAAATGTTTAATTTAACGTTTTCCTTCTGCCAATATGCTAGTGTAAAGACTTGAGGATTCTGCCTGTGCAATATTCCAGAGCTATGGTATTTCTAACTTGAGCTGGGTGAATAATTGATTTTTTGGTTCACCTCTTGAACTGGAGAACCACAATAGTGAAAAAAAAAAATCAGTTAAGCACAAAAATTCGTATAGGAGTTTATGATTTCAGTTGTGTCCCCTCATCCAAATGAAAATCAGAGCTTTTTTTGTTTAGTTCAACGCAAATTGTCCTCTTTTACTGGGGCTTTTTTGTTTTGGGAACCCCTTAAAAGAAGCAAAGCAAGAGAAATGCAGATTCACTGGGGGAGTAGTAAGGGGGTTTTAATTTTTCTCATCAGTTAAAAATATTTGAACTTGTATATGAATTCTCAGTTTGAGAAGAAAGAATTGAGGGCATTAAATCTGGATGCCGGCGGTTGCAAGTGGGTTTTGTAACTACGACCGACTCAGTAAAAAGGGGCACCAGAGCTTCCTATTACTAGTCAAAAGTAACAAGATAAAATTTCTTATGTTAAGAACTGGACAGTTGCATTTTATGCACATTTTCTTCTTTCTTAGTGGTTCTTTATCCAAATTTCTCAGTTTTTCCACTTTCTGATATGCTAGCACCCTTTGTGACATGTCCTGGCAATTTCTAAAAAGCAAGCTAAAAGTTAATATGAAATGATTTTTAGAAGGATTTCAAGATTCCCTCAAACCACTTAACTTGCTTTTTCTCCATCTTGCAATTGCAGCTGAACTTACTATGAGAACACAATTTTATCAGAAAGTCTATACTTAACTGTCTGTATTCCAATAAAATATATATTATCCATATATTTCAGTATAGTACAAGGATACTGTAATACAATATTACTACAACAGCAACAGTAAGGTTTTTTTTCTCCTCTTTGGACACCACTCTCTTTCCCCCCAGTCATCTGGTAGAGGGAGCTCAGTAGTTGCAGAAAACATAAAATGAAGGTAACGGGGAAGAAGGTACCTGAGCACAAAATTTATTGGGGTAAGAGTAATTGAAAACTAGGTTAAGTAAAAGAAGAGTTCATGTCAGAACCATTCAGGGGAGAGATCTCTATTTCTTTTCTTTCTTCCATATCCTGTCCCCTTCTCAGCTCTCCCTTTTGCTCAGTTATCTTAGTTTTCTCTCCCCCACTTTTATTTTTATTTTTCCTCCTTTTAATATGATTCTTTTTGCTTCTTCCTAGTGTAGCCCATGTCTTCTTCTATAATTCCTGATGTTGATGATGGTTGCTCTGGTTTATAATCATATTAGCTGAGAACCAGCAAACCAGGAGCCCCAGTGTGCTAGGCGTAATACCAGCTTGGAGGGGTATGTGATCATTGTCCTGAAAAAGCTCAAATAGGAAATTATATAGGAAGGGGTAAATACATGTGAACAGACAAAGGAAAGACATGGGAGAAGAAGGGCAGTTGTGGAGTGGAGCTGAGTTGGAAAAAGGATATGAGGTTAGAGCTGAATGGAGCTAACATGCAGTCAAAATATGATATTCCTGTTCTACCCAAATGGTTGAGATTTATACTTCTTTTAATAAAAGGTGGTCTTAATTTTCTTCCAGATGTGGCTTCTCTGTAGCTTCACTCTGTAAACTTCTCCCAAAGCCAAGCGTGAGGAAATAGGGGAAGCAAAGCAAGAGCCGGGACAGAAGGAACAGCATTTATGGATGGGCAGTGGTGCATCAAGGAGAAAATGAAACACCAAGAAAAGGGGCCCTACAGAATGTGAATACAGAAATGAACCATGTTTTAAACAAAACAGTAAATGTAAAAAAATCACGTCTCTGTGGGAAAAAAGCTTCAAATATACATATATATATATTTATGTTTCAGCAGCATAAGGGCTGTTGTCGACTGCGAGGCACGTGGGATCTTTGTTTCTCATCCTTTTGCTGGAGTTGACTAACTGTGTCAACTTGGGCTAGCTACTAAGCCTGCCTGCATCTCAGTTTCCTTATTTGAGGCCAAATTCTCTTACTAAGTAGCCTCCTACTCCACACAGAGATTTGCTGATTTGAATGGAGCCCCTGCAGAGTAAGATACTTTTCAATACAAATAAAGTTTTGGAATCGGCCCTAATTATATTTATTACCTGCAGAGGAGTAATGTGAGACTTAACGTGGTTTGAGACCCTTAGATGAAAGAGAAAGTATGTGGAATTGTTCTTTTTAATCATCTGCTGCCTTTTCAAAGTCTACTTCGTGGCTGTCCTAAAAGGGATAGCTACTAAATAACAAATGAAAAATCCTTGTACATATTAACTAGGTTTGTCAGGCTCCCATGAATGGACCTCTGTGGAAAATATTATTTACTGGGGGCTACCGAAGGAAGTTGGTTTACCCTGCCCCACAGTGAGGAGCCATTAGATCTCCCTCGTGCCAGAAGTTGACAGATTGCGTGCAGCTCGGCTCGGAGCACCGTGGTGGTGGAAGGCAGGCTGGAGGCTGCCTTTGCAGATCCTCCTTTATGAACCATAACAACAACGGCGCCTTCACAAACTTGGCTGCGGCGTTTTGTTCCGTGGTTGGGTCAGGTGCTCCTCGGTGATGATGCGCAGAAGTTGCGAGTGGGTTTGCTCCTTGTGATTAAAGCGATCAGCCCAGACTTCCAGCTGATAATGCCTTTATACCAACACTGGACTGACTGGCCTCTGTGTGAGCCTGCTGGTTTCTAACATATATCCTGAGAGTGAAAAGCAGCGAATTAAACAGTGTAGCTGTTGGATATTAAAAATAATAAGCTTTTCCATTTGGCATTTTTCTTAAGCCAGTGGGCATGAAAATGTTGAAAGTTTTATGGATGCTCCGTGAAAATATGTGTATAAATTTCGAAAAGTAAACTTGCTATCTCCGTGCCACTGGGAGGCAGGGATGAGAGAGGGGGCAATGGACCTAATCAAACTGTTGTGGGGTCAAAACCACGTGGGTTTTAAAGGCCCTTAATGTTGTCCAGCTGCAGATTAAAGGGGGGGAAGAGAGAAAATAATTAGGGCAGGGGAACTGGAAAGAATGGAGTATAGATACGTGGTCCCGTGTGGGTGTGTATGCACGTGTGTGTGAAAGAACAGGGAGCCCAATTTTTTTCTCTTTTTTTCTTTCCCCTCCCTCGCCTTACTGCGAGTTCAGTGCCAGGCCGGACACGGGCCGCGCAGACTATTGAGGCATTGTGCACTCCCCTTGCAGAGTAGCCCCCGGCTAATCCCCGCGGCCCGGACGGGAATTTCCCCGCGGCGTTCTCCCGGCCGCTGCCCCCTCTCCCCGCCGGGGCGGGCTCGGGAGCTGCCCTTCCCGCCGGAGCGGAGAGGGATGCGGGTGTCCCCGGGGCGGGATGCGGGGGCTGCCCGCGCCCCCGTCCCCGCGTGTCCGAGGCCCGTTACCTGCTTGCCTTCCTCGCCTGCCAGATTTTTATCTGGATAATTGGAAGTGCGGCGGAGGCTGCGCTCCGCCAGCCAGCCGAGGGGCTCTGCAGCCGCGCGTCGTCCACCTTGTTATCAGGGGTTGTCTGGGCAGGGGAAATGAGAGGGAACCACGGCCGAGGGACTTCTATTGCTCGCCCGGAGAGTGGGGAAATAAAAGGGGGGGCGTGATTAAATAGAAAACGGTAAAAGCCCTAAGAGACGAACGGAAAGTTTATTTTTGTTGTTGTTTGAACATCCGTGTGTGTGCGTTCGTGTTCGCGCCCGCTGTTTTGGCATGTGGCTACCTTTTCCCTTGCACACAACAGGGCTGTTTGATGGAGTTTGGAGCTGAGGAAACTTTGGGTTTGTTGCCAGGACGGTTCGCAGCACTTTGTGGAAAGCAAGAGCTAACAGTGAGACCGACAGAGTGAGTGACAAGTTGTTTACAGGTTTCCTTGAAGGGGCCTCTGCTATATTTCAATCTGTCAAAGTTGCTTTTCTTCCCTCAGAACAATGCCTGATTGTTGTGCGGGGTGTGTTTTTTTTTGTTGTTTTGTTTTTGGTTTTGGGGTTTTTTTGTTTTGTTGTTTTTTTTTTTCCCCCCCTACCCAAAGGGAGAGAGAAAGAGGGAGAGAGAAAGCGAGAGACCGGGAAGGGTGGGGGGAAAGGAATGAAAATTTTTCGGAGCACAAATGCCTTTGGTAACATTTTTATGTGTCTAATCTCTTCTCCCCTATTTCAACTCCGAGAGTTGATAACTGTTTCAATTTAATCAGTCTGCTCTTGTTTTATCTTCTTTCTCCACTGATCTTCCTCAGCGCGGGGGATTTGCTCCTGGTTTGCCGGTTTAGGTGGATTGTCGGACTGCTTTTTGTTTTTTTCCCNCGAGCGAGAGAGAAAATCAATCGGTTTAGAAGGTTTGGACTCACTTGACAGGTTCAGTTGGAGGCGACCATAGGTGGCTGCTGTGACAAAGGGAAATTGTGCTTTTCCAGCATGCTAACTGACCCTGATTTACCTCAGGAGTTTGAAAGGTGAGTCGAGTTGTTGGGGCGGGGGTGTGTGTATGGATGTGGAGGTGTCTCTTCCCCCCCCTCCTTTTTTTTTTTTTTTTTTTTTTTTTTTTTTTTGGTTTTTTTTTTTTT